>PVIW01004594.1:0-55782 GCA_004026585.1 Noctilio leporinus | reverse complement strand
TAGTTTCAGCAAGCATTTTATTAATTAAAAGTTTCTACTGAAAGGAATTAGTCTAAATTCTAACTTGTTGAGTGTTTTTTCTTTTCTTTTTTCTCCATGCTTTTACCTATCAAGGAATCAAGATTTTGTCTTAAAATAAATTACCAAAAACAACTAAACGTGTATATACATTTTCTATACTTCTATACAATAATTCAGAAAATGAGAAAGTAAGAACCAAACAGATATTAAAGAAAGACTGCTCACAAAAGGGCCAGAAAAGATTATTCACGAACCCACAGTATAAACTAAGAGATAGATGTTGTAACAGTTTCTATTACCATCTGCTGAGGACTAAATTGTGCTCCCCAAATTTATATTTCAAAGCCTTAACCTGACCAAGTAGTTTAGACTGTGGCTGTGTTTAGAGATGGAGTTTTAAAAGTTTGCGTTAAAATTGTCCTTGTAAACGAAGAGAAGGTGAGAAAACACAGACACCAGATGCATGCTCACAGTGTCCTGTGCTCCAACTCACACAGGAAGGAGGCAGCAGCGAGTGGCCACGCGCTGGACAAGACAGCGGCCTCAGAGGAAACCAACCATGCTTGCCACCTCGACCTTAGACTTCCACTCTCCAGAACTGTGAGAAGAATATCCTGTTGTGTAAGCCACTCAGTAGGAGGTATTTTTTTTTATGGCCCCACAAGCAAACTAACAGAATTGCAAGTTGTTTTTCCCTAGGGGTGCACGTACTAAATCAGTTTACCCATGCCTGTTTTCAGTCACTTGCAAAAGAGGAGAGAGAAATCAAGTTAAATATTTCTAAGTATAATTCACAAAAAAAAGTAGGTGTACTTTTGTATGTGAAACAGAATTTGCCTTTGTATTATTATTTATTATTATATTATTTTTCCACATGAACAACTGTAAACTTACTTTTGCCGCACCCTGCACTTGTCATGAAAATAACATTTTGTAGAAAGTGTTCATTAACTAGCCAGTTATTCTAATGTCATAGGCTAAATAAGGTCCAATTATCTACATGTTATTTAATGTTGGTTTTTGGTTTTAAAATGGTGGCAAATAACACTAACTTGTCTCTAAGCATAACACTTTGAGAAAAAATATATAGAAACTAGAATCTATCTTTAAAAGTTTGATGGGTCTGGCTGGTGTGGCTCAGTGGATTGAGCTCTAGCCTGTGAACCAAAGGATCACTAGTTTGATTCCTGGTCAGGATATATGCCTGAGTCTTGGGCCAGGTCCCCAGTAGGGGTCACGCTAGAAGCAACCAATTGATAGATCTCTCACACACTGATGTTTCTCTCCCTCATTTTCTCCATCCCCTTTCTTTAGAAAGAAATAAAATCTTGGAAATAATAAAAATATAAATGTTTGATGGAATTTTGGGTATTGCATTCAAGAATCTGTGTTTGTTATATTTTACTGGAAAAAAACTTGGGGAGAATAATAGTTTTTATAGAATCTAGAAAGAGATCA
The DNA here is from genome assembly GCA_004026585.1 of Noctilio leporinus. Lineage (NCBI taxonomy): Eukaryota > Metazoa > Chordata > Mammalia > Chiroptera > Noctilionidae > Noctilio > Noctilio leporinus. The sequence continues at coordinate 54,303 of PVIW01004594.1, read as the reverse complement.
ATGATATTTCAATTCTTGCATAAAATATCCCCTTTTGAATTTCTACATAAACCCTTGTATTAATTTCCTATTTCTTTTGCAACAGATTGACACAAATTTAAGGACTTTAAATAATAGAAGCACAAAATAGGTCTCAGCAGACTGAAATCAAGGTGGTGACAGGTCTGTGATACTTTTTGCAGGCTCCAGGGGAGGATTTGTTGTCTGGCTTCTGCAAATTACCTGCATTTATTTATTTACTTATTTATTTATCTATTTGCTTACTTATTTATTTGCTTGTGGCCATTCATCAATCCCATTTCTGCTTCCACAGTCACAGGTCACAGGTCTGTCCCCTCTGCCTCTTTTGCCACACTGCCCCTTCCAAGGGTACCCTGTGGGACCAAACACTCTGGCACTCTGACATATTGAAACTTCTAAGACACTAGTGAAATGTTGACTTTCTCTCAACAGCACACCTTACTGACAGGAAATATTTTCATTTTAGTGTGTTCTGCAATCTGGATAAGTGTAAAATTTCCAAAATTATTAAAGCTGATTTATTTTGGCTTAATAGTTCTTGAATTCTGCTGTAAGCAGTAAGAAGAAACCATTCCATATCTTCAGTACTTCAGTAGAAAATTTCATTTAAATACTCAAGTTCATTACTTAACTGTTCTGCTTTCCATGCATCTTTATGTTGCAATTCAGCTAAAAGTTCTGTCACTATATCATAAGGATCTCTTTTCCTCTGGTTTCCAGTAACATTGTCCTCATTTCCTTTTGAGTCCTCACTTCTAAGTGAACTTTTTATGGTAATTTAGATATTTTTAAAGACAAAGCAGGTTTCACTATCATCCTCAATTCCTTCTGAGCCCTCTCCATAATTTCTTTAACATCTATATTTCTACTAGTGGTCTAATCAAATAACTGTAATTTATTTTTTATTGCATTATCAAAATTCTTCCATCCTCTATTAATATCAACATTCTGAAGCCATGTCTGTGTTTTCAGGTATGTTGTGTAGCTGCACTCCACCCACGGTACCAAATTGAAATTAAGGTTATACCAGAGAAGCAAAACCAGTAGGTTTTTCTTGCAAATCAAATAGTTGAGTTGAAGGGGAAATTGTGGTAGCCTCACTCCTGAATCTTTCAGGACCAAGTGCTAATCTTACTGCTTTTGGTTTCTAGTTTTGTAGGGAGAGGATGTTCTAGTAGCTTGCATTTGTCTTTCCTACCATAGAAGCCTGGAAAGGAGACTGGCCAGGGAGTTCAGTTGATTAGAGCATCACCCCGATATGCTAAGTTTGCAGGTTCAAACTACAGTCAGGGCACATACAAGAAGCCACCAATGAATGCTAGAACAGAAGGAACAACTAATCTAGACATAGTGGTAAGACATCTGTGGATCAAAGGATGTAAAATGAATTTCACTAAATTTGGGGGGAGTCTTCCACTTAAGTAAAATTTCAAGGGGCCCAATGATGTGGAGCATGTCAAGATATTCCTCCTGAGATGAAGGATAAGCTGTTGCATGTGATTCCTACCACAATACAGTCTAGTGGGATACTTAGGGTTTCAGAAGCAACCTGTTCCTCATTCGAACGGGCCACTCTGGCCCATTTACCTAGCCATCTGAAGGAATGATGGTCTTGTTTTGGTGGAGTCTAGTTCATGACAAAGCTCTGCACCAGGCCCATGGTACAATGCAACTTGTTCTACTTGAGCCATGTGGTTCAGCAGGACCAATGTCTTGCTTCAGTGTCAGTGGTCAGCGGAGATGCTGTTTTAGCTTTGTGGGAGACTTTTCTAGGTGAACCACAGTGCTGACCCTAAGGAATTTTGAGCCGAGTCCTGCTCTCCTCACAGAATACGCTGCTTGGATTTGTCAAGATGAACACTTAACTCTTGCTCACCTAGTTACCATGTGTCCTCAAATGCTCAGGTTCTATAGATACCACAGTCCTTGGGTTTGTTTAATGAAAAATGAGGTCTAACAAGTTTATAAAATATTTGCCTAGAAAGTAAAATATTTTAATGTTTTTTATTTTAATTAAGAACAATATCAGGTCCTGGCTGGTGGCACAGTGGATAAGGTGCCAGCCTGCAAACCCAAAGGTCACTGGTTCAATTCCCAGCCAGGGAATATAACCAGGTTGCAAGCCAGGTCTCCAGCCAGGTCTGTGGCTAGAAGCAGGTAAAAGGCAACCATACATTGATATTTCTCTCCCTCTCTGCCTCTCACTTCCCGTATCTCAAAAAAATAATAAATAAAAAATCTTACAAGAACAATATCAATAACTGCATTCTTTAGACAAAAAACCCAAATTTAAGAACCCCATATACTTTTAGTCAATTATTTAATTTAAATATAAATTTAAATTAACAGTATAATAAACCCTAGATTATCTCTAGTTTTTATTTTTTGTATGTTCACATTTAGTAGTTTAATCAATAATCTCCCTCAAGGATACTACCATAAAAGAATATTAAACCCTTTAATTTCATCTTAATGTCTCTCACTGAGATGGTACCATTTAATATGACTTGGCAGATTAATCATGTCATATTTTTCATAAAACAGTTTAGGACAAAAATTTTACTTCAACCTATTATTCCACTCTTTCAGTTTTATTAGGTTAGTATATTTATTAGAAGCCATTAATAATATAGTTATTTCTTTTAAATGAGAAACAGTGTAATAACATGTCATATAATCAGATATTTATAGAAAATATTTTGTAATTTTATAATTGAGAGAGTGAATTATCATGTAGTAGATAAAATATATTGTTAATATTTTATCTCAGATATAGATTTGGTATCTCATTTGATGAAATGTTTATGGAATACTTAGGAGATGAGTTAACTACTTTTAATGACTGTGTGCCAAAATAGCAAATAAAATAGCTTAAAATTTTCTTCAAAGATATTACACAGTGATTAGCAATTATTAATGTAGAATTCATTGCAAAATTTAATGATCAAAATATTTAGATTAAGGCACAATAAAATTTGGTGGTTTTGTTTTTGCTTTAAATGGTGTACTGACTTACCTATGGTACATAAAATATTTGTGTAATCAGGTGTTATTGGATTTTTTACTGCTTTATAACCTAGGTTTATTGTTCAATCAAAAAACATATATTTTAAGGTCCTTGTTGACAGGAAGTAATTTGAAATCCTTCATGCTGAAATTCCTCTTCATATTTTCTCCTTCTGCCCTATCTGAAAGAGAGAGGAGCTAGTCAGCAATTTTTATTTTTTGTCAATTTATTTTCTCTTCTCACTTATCTAACCTGGGTCACTATTATGTACTTGCCTAAAGTTTTTAGTATTTTGGGTATAAAAAATTATTCAGCAAATGTAAGCATTGCAAAGTTTTGTGTGTAATATGTATCTTGATATCTGCTGATTACATGTTCAGTGATTAGATTTGAAAATACTTAAAGCAAAGAAAGTCAATGGAGAAAGATATGAAGATTCTCTATACCATTAAGTCATTTTTAAATAAAATAGTATACAGGTAAAGTTAAATTAGCTTTATAATATTTTAGTAAACTGAAAAGATTGAAGTTTGGAAATTATTATTTGCTTGCTAAAAAATTAATACAATGCTGTTGGTCAAGTTTATCTTCACATTGAAATATATAATGTAACTTATTAGAGAAAATAATTTTTAATAAGCAAGTAATTTATTCTTTAAGAAATATTATTTATCCTCACTCTTTATGTGCTGAAAAAATTTTAAGGCTATTATATTATGTAGTGAATTCTGATTCATGTTCATCAAACAAGCAGTGGTCATTTAGTGAGCACTGGGAATTTGAGGACATATACGCACTATCCGAATGACCATGGTCAGGTAACTACAATAATAAAACCTATGATATACTACACACTCAGACTTCATTTTTCTCATGTCTTAATGCAATACAGTTCAGCTGGGAGACTTTCTATGATGCATCAGATCACTCAGTGACCACAGCTTCTTTGCTCTTTTGACTGGTAGACTAAGAGAAGAAAGGAAACTAGAAGCACCCAGGGAGATGTTACCACTGAATGTGCCTGGAATTGGCTTCATCACCTCCATTCCCACTTACTCAGCTAGCATTCATTCTCAAAGCTACGGTCTGGCAAGGGAGACAGGGAAATGTATCTGGGAGAAAATAGGAATGGAGATTATATAGTTTCATAAAAGGTATGGAAGTTTCACCCTTCCTGGGATTAATGCTTATGAAACAGTTGGTGAAGAAGGGTTCCTCTGTTCAGAAGCACTAGAATGTAAGGTCTGAAGTTACAGAGCAGGATTATTTGAATACCAGCCTCTACAGATTTGATGTTTCTTGATGTCACTTAGATCTATTGAAAATGCTGGGGAAAAAGAATAAGAAAATAAAAGAATCGTGTTAGGAAGACAAAGTGACAGAAAACCATGGAATAGTAAGTTGGTTTGCATGTATTGTAGGTTCACTAAATAACTGACTCTCTCCTAAGTATTCTTACTTATAATTTGCTATAAAACTCAAATCAATTGTGTGAGTTAAGCCTTATTTTAACACTATTTTCCTGGTGAAAACAGGTAAAGAACAATATTTTAAAAGAGAAGTTAAATAATTTGTTCAAGACCATGCAAAATAGCAACCCATAGAAAAACATTTTTTAATATTTTATTTATTAAGTTTAGAGAGAGGGGAAGGGAGAGAGGCAGCGAGGAAGAGAGACATCAATGTATGGTTGCCTTTCACCTGCCTCTAGCCACTGAGCTGGCTGGAGACCTGGTTATGTGCAACCTGGTTTGCAACCTGGTTATGTGCCCTGGCTGGGGAACTGAACCAGTGACCTTTAGGTTTGCAGGCTGGCACCTTATCCACTGTGCCACCAGACAGGTCCACTCTGCCACCAACCAGGAAAAATTAAGTAATAAGCAATGAATCTGCTTCCAGATGCCATGTGTTTAAATGCTACATTTTATTATTCACATGAAAAAGTAAACTCAGTTAACATACTATGCTATAAAAATGGTTGCACAACAATTCACCTTTAGAGGTTAATCTAATGTTCATACAACAAGGAAGTTTGAGAAAAGACACTAAAATAAAATTATGTCAAGGTATTTAAATGTAAGTACCTGCTAATACAGGTGAATTTATCAGAATGAATAAGAATTGTCTAAATTATTAAATTAAATCAAATTAGAAAAAAATAACCTAATTAAATTTTTATATTTGCAATTATGTGTCATTGCAGTTAAGAATGTACACAAGGTTAATCTGAACAGAAATCATTCAATACATCATTTATACTTTTGGTCATATTTATTGTCAATATATCTTTTATACATACTAATTTTAATTAAATAGAATAAAATAGACAAAAATAAAAACACTGTCCAAACCAAAAATATATCCAAACTTCTTATTTCCTGGTTATCATGACTGAATTTTTTCTTCTTTTGCCAGTTACAAATAAGCTTCACTTTATTTTTCCCACCATCTAGATTAAAAACAAAAATCAATCACAAAGTTGTCCCTGCTTTTGACAACATCCTTTCCAGAACAAATTACTACTTTCTGGAACCTTCTTTAAAATCTAACTCCTATCAAGAAGCCACTCCCAACACCTTTCTGAGACACCCATGATTCTACACATATTGTAGTCTCCTTTTTCCTTTTGCAATAAGAATTCAGCCCTGGATGGTCTGGCTCAATGGATTGAGTATGACCCAGGGGTGGCCAGTTCGATTCCCAGTCAGGGCACATACCCAGGGGCAAAGCCAGGTTTCCAGCCAGGTTCTCAGCTGGAGGCAGGTGAAAGGCAACCATACATTGATGTTTCTTTCCCTTTCTTCCCCTTTCCTTTCCCCTCTCTCTAAGAATAATGAATCAAATCTTTTTAAAAAGTTGTAAATTCAACCTTCTTCAACTATAGGTATGTCCCTGGTGGGTATCTATAATGCTTTCCTTTTTATCTTTGTATTTATTTAGACACAATTAACAAATAAAACTGTATATATTTACAATGTACAATTATGATGATTTTGAATACTTATAGTTTTTTAAATGATTACTACAATACAGTTAATTAACACATGTATTACCTCGCAGCTTTTTTTTTTGTTTTTGGTGTGAGCTTTTAAGGTCTCTTATAAAACTTCAAGTACACAGCACATATTATGAGCTATAGTCTCCATGCTGTACATTAGATCCCATGTTTATCTATAATTGAAAGTTTGTATTCTTTGACTAGTTTTGCCCATTCCCTTCACATTATAGTCCCTGATAATTAATATCCCACTCTCCATTTCTATGAATTCCACTTCAACAATTATAATTGAGAATATGAAATAAGAGATAATATGTTCCCAAGTTGGGGTTAAACTTAGTAAGAGCTTGTCAGTTTAATAAGAGCAAATTTATTCCAGAGAAATAAGTCTAAAAGAAAGTGAGAAGATTGAGATATCTGCGTCAGTAGCTACTTGTAATGAAGTATTTATAAAGACTAATTTATTCATGCTTTAAACATTACTTGAATAACTGTCATACTTTAGAAGAAGATATGAACTGAGCTAGAATGTGTAGAATATATTGTAAATGATTTTCTAGCATGGGATATAATAGGCAACTGACAGGAAAAATTAAATATTTTAGATGAGCAAAATCGTAAAGTTTCAAAAATCATTATTTTTGAATTTTTGTACTGGCACAAAACAAAAAACTGTGAAGACTACTGACTCTAAGAAACTATAGCTATAAAGATCAGGGAACATTGTAGTATTTAAAGAAAAAAAGTGATCCAAGGAAATTTATTCATCTTTTTAATATTTATGAAGTGAAGTTCTACAGAAATGAAGTTAAACAATGTCTGTCACTTCTTGGTTCAAAGGTACCAACTGATGTACTAAAACTATGGGAATCAAAAAAGTGACCCTAAACATTCAATTGTGAGATAAACCTTTATAGCATATCCTTAATTGTGGTTTTTAAACAGATGTACATATTTGACTCATCTGCTGAGCTTTTAATAAATTAAATGTACACAGAGTCCCTGGGCAAATATTTAAATTCATGGTGCCAGGGCTATTTTGGGGTGTATGATTGGAAGTTCTAGAATTCTAGAACTTTGAAGCAATCCCTCATATATTTGACTAGATGTTTTATGATGATATTCTGTGGCTACTGCTTCACTGTATGTATATCCAAAATGAACAAAATACTGTGAAAGCATCACTTGAGAGAAAACAATCAGATTAAAATATGTTGCAAAACTTTCCTTCAAAATGACTGAAGAAATTGTGATATGGCAAATCTTTATAGGATGACAAAGAGCTCCATTCTCTCTGTGCCATTCATAAATGTTTTACTTAATAACATTTTTGTTCCTTCTGGCACGCCATAAAATGGGAACTATTATAATCCATTTTCTGGATAAGGAAACTCATGTACAGAGAGCTTGGATAAGAGACAGAGTGAAGATCTGAACTCATATTATTTGGCTTTAGACCACTATGTGCATTGCCCCAGAGAGCAATTTAATTTTCTAGCCAGTATCTCATTTGGTTAATGAAAACATTTTATACCTAAATGTATTTAAAGTTAGGATATAGAATCTTTGATAATTACAAATATCATGTTAATTATGTTTTTTAATAAAAATTAAAATTGTCAATTTCACCACTGATGTTGTAGTCTGTTTTATCCTTAAAAAAAAATTAACTCCATCCTTATAGTTGATTAATAAACAAAAGACTATGCTTTGTCATAAGCAAACTATTCAGTCAAAAGTATTAGATTATAAAAATATGTTAAAACTAACATGGTATGTAAAGTCAAATTCAAGATAGTAAAAATCAACAGTATAGTAAAACACATCACAGTTGAGGATAATATTGCATGTAATTAGTTAAAATCACCTTATAACCAGATGTAATTTATCATTGTATATAATAATTGATTCTCATTAAATCTTTGTGAACAGGTTAGATGATAAAACACAGAACAATAATTATAGGGAAAAATATCAGAATCCTTTGTAAGTTTTCCTTATTCTGACAAGCAATCAACATTAGTCAATAGACAAATTAAATCACCACTCAAATATATCACTTATTCCTCATAATTCCAACATTCCACTATCTTACCCTCTCGATCATCTTTTTATTCTTTTATTTTCTCATTTTTTAATTATTAAAAAATTTAAATTATAGTTGGCATGCAATATTATATTAGTGTCAGGTGTACAACATAGTCACCAGACATGTTTATGATTCATAAATGTGATCACCCCTGTAAGTCTAGTACCAGCTGACACCATACAAAGGTACTACAGTAGTATTGACTGCTATATTCTCTCTATTGTACTATACATCACCATGGCTGCTCATTTTAACTGGCCATTTGTATACCTAAAACCCTTCTCCTTTTTCACCCAACCCCTATCACCTTCTCCCATTTGGCAACCATCAAAATGTTCTCTTACCTATGAGTTTGCCTCAGTTTTGCAACCATCTTTTGACAACTCTCTGAGTTACCAATTTCTCATCTCAAAAATCAGGTATCATGGACATTACACATTCTCTGGTATGTTAATTAGAATCTCTTGTTTTATTCCATTTGAATCAGAAATTGTGTGGCTGACAAATATGTCCATCATACATCACTGTGTAGTTGACCCCATTTATTGGCCAGCTCCCATCGCCTCTGCCCTGGATGATAACTGTCTTTTTTTCATGTTGTTTTGGTGTCACACCCTATGACCCTGCAACGCCTAATTTACTGCTTCTTACTGTCAGGTCCTAGAGACTTGAGAGCATTCAGACGGATAGGTTCTGATGGTGGGTGGCCTCTGGCCTGGTGGTAAACATGGACTTACACAGAGATTTCAGGAGAGTTGGCATGCTTTATTGCAGGCAGCGGCAGGCTAACAACTGAAAGGCCCAGTGGCTCCAGAAGGTGTCAGCCTTCCACACAGGGTGTGTCCACCCTGTCCAACTGCTACGCACTAGCTTACAGCAGGGGCAGGCTTCTATACCCACTGGAACAAAGGAGGCTGTATTACCCTAGAACAAAGAGGCAGTGTACCCAAAGGCAACCCCTGCGTGTTCTTCAGGGTCACTATGCTGGAGGTCCCTGGGCTCAGTGCTCCGGGCTCTGGGATTAGATTAGTTTGAAGGCTCCTAGTTGGCAGACCCCAGCGGAAAGGCCAGCCGTATGCAGAGAGGAACGGGCGACCAGCCCCCACCCCCATCTGTCACTTACCACTTCACTGTTCACCTGATGTTCATGATGACAATACACCTTTCCTCGCGGCAGTTTACAGGTTTTCAAAGGAAACCTTTTAAAAAGTACCCATGATGAGTACAATAGGAATGGCATCCCCTGAAGTTGCTAACCCATAACACCCACAATCATACGTGCACTGACCCCATTAACATTTTTCCAGATTCTTCATTTTGTGGTCAAAGCCTCTTCATCCTAAATTACTTCCTTGCAGCCCCTTAGTCTCTTTGCTGATCTTATTGGAAGTGGAGGTGCTTAGCTTCAAAATATCTCTTATCGTACAATAATTTCCCTCCCCTTGAAGCCTTCGCTAATATTGGAATTTTCTAATGCCGTTTTTATAGCTTTTATTATAAGAATTGATTTCCATTTTCTCTTTTGTGTAGGATAATTGAAAGTTTGTGTCCTTTTACCGTCTTTAACTGTCACAGGTTCTGCCAGTTCCATTCCTTTTGGCTTCAAACATATTAAAACATAACATTTGGTAGAACAAATGTTTTAAACATGTTAAAAATTAAAATTAATCATGCAATCCTGATTTCTTTTATAATTAAAATAATATGTTTATGCTTCCAGTTTTGCATATTTTTAACCTCCATGGTCTATTCTTAGAAGGACAATTTTCTCACCATATCTACTCTGTTCAGTCTCTAATGTAGCATAAAATACTGATAAAGAACCACAGTAAGAGGGTGGCGGGAGGTGTTGCTGGAAGGGGTCACCGGGTCCGTGGTGCTGCTCCGCGGCTGCTGTGCCATCTGCGGGAGTCCTAGGCGGCCCTGTGACGCCGACCGCGAGGAAGACCACGAGGTGCTGCCCACGCTTGGCACTGGCTTCTACGACCGCTGCCGGAGGTCCTGAGGCAGAGCAATGGCAAGATATTAGTTTAGAAAGGACTTGACTGTGGCTCCATGACAGAAGCTGAGAAACAAGCGCTTGTTTCTGAAGTGAATTTGCTTCCTGAACATTGTCCATGTCTATGATCAGTAGACCAAAGCAACACAGCCCTGGACATTGCCATGGAATATTGTGAAAGGGGGCACCTGGCTAGTATAATTACAAAGGGAAGCAAGGAAAGACGGTACTTAGATGAGGAGTTTGTTCTTTGAGGGATGACCCAGCTGGCTCTGGCCCTGAAGGAGTGTCACAGACAAAGCGTGGTGGCCACGCTGTGGTACGTCAGGACCTGAAGCCAGCCAACGTCTTCCTGGACGGCAAATGAAACGTCACGCTTGGAGACTTCGGGCTAGCTAGAATAGTAAACCACGATACGAGTTTTGCAAAAACATTTGTCGGCACACCTTATTACCTGTCTCCTGAACAGATGAGTCGCATGTCCTACAATGAGAAATCGGTATCTGGTCGCTAGGTTGTTTGCTGTATGAATTGTGTGCATTAATAGTGCCTCCATTTACAGCTTTCAACCAGAAAGAATTAGCTGGAAGATCCAAAAGAGGCAAATTCAGGCGAATTCCGTATCATTTCTCTGATGAATTGCATGACATTATTACAAGGATGTTCAGTTTAAAGGATTAGCATCGACCTTTAGAAGAAATTCTGGAGAACCCTTTGGTAGCAGACCTGGTTGCAGAAGAGCAGAGAAGACATCCTGACAGAAGGGGACGGAGGTTCGGAGCACCAGAGAAGTTGCAGGATTCCAGTCCTGCGTCAAGTGGGCTGAAACTAAAGGAAATACAGTTGCAGGAGCGACAGCATGAGCTCAAAGCCCAAGTGGAAAGGCTGGAGCAGAAGGAGCGCAAGCTTAGTGTTCCTGACAGTGGCGAGAGCCGAAAGCCTGTTGAAGAATGACAGTCTGCTGAAGGAGCAGAGGTGAGCCGGCCAGCACTTTTCCACCTTCCGTCCACGGTAATGAAGAAGCAGGTTCAGGGCACTGGAAGAGTAAGGAGAATGTCAGAGGAGTGAGAATTCCGAGAGTCAGCTCACCTCTAAAGCCAAGTGCAAAGTCCTGAAGAAAAGGCTCCAGGCTGCCCAGCTGCGCGTGCTCAAGCCTTGTCAGACATTGAGAAAAATTACCAACTGAAAAACAGACAGAGACGGGGCATTCGCTAGCCCAGCAAGAGACGTAGAGCTAGCCCTGGCTGCTGGCACAGTGGATAAAACCCCGGCCTGCGAACTCAATGGTCACTGGTTCGATTCCCAGCCAGGGCGACATAACTAGGTTGCAAGCCAAGTCTCCAGCCAGGTCTATAGCTGGAGGCAGGTGAAAGAAAGGCAACCATACATTGGTGTTTCTCTCCCTCTCTGTCTCTCTCCTTTCCCTGTCTCTGAAATGTAATGAATAAAATATTAAAAATAAAAATTATTATAAAAAAAAAAAAAAGAGAGAGAGAGAGAGATGTAGAGCTGTGTGTGCAGTTTGACATTGCCCACCTCTCTAAGAGTGGTCTTCAGCTGCTGTAGCTTTTGTACCTGGTTCTGTGAGCCAGGCCTTTCTGTGCAGTCAGCATGCGGCTTTGGAGTTGCCTTTGCTATTCTTCAGCAGTAATTGTACAAAATTTTCATACCTTCATTATTTTTTTCTTTAATAAAAAAACTCTTTATAGAAAAAGTGACACTTTCTTGTTTGGGCTTTTAATCCTTTGTGTGAATACTACTGGAACTTGAGATGTTACATTCTAAATGTTGGAGAAAATAATGTCAGGAAAAGAATCTTTATCCAGGAGTAGTGTTTACTGAGATGTTTTAAGTGACCCAGTGGTGCACTTACAATTGTCATATCTGGATTTAGATTTTAAGTCTGAAGTTTTAAATATTCCAGAGCTTAGAAAACCTAAACGGATAAGATCTGGTCACTAATACCATGATGTCTTGTTTATAAGATATCGTTTATCAATATCCCATTGTTCTAGTGCAAATCTGTCACCTTTTGTGAAAATCCATGACTGTGATGTCTATGTATATATATGTGTATATATATATATATATATATATATATATCCCCTTTTAATTCTGTCTAACTACATAAGCTAGCTGTCATTACTCAGTCTCTCACTGAATAAAATAATTCTTTAGTTTCCTCAAAAAAAAAAAAGAAAGAAAAGACCACATTAAGAGATCCTAATTTTTGAACAGCTGGAATATTAATTCAAAGAATATTGCAATTAAATTTTCCTTCCACTTTTGGGATATCATAAGCATATGTTCAATAAACTGATTATAATAAATAAATAATATATTAACTTTAAAGTCTAAGTTTATTACTATTCAATTAGCTATGGCATTTCTGCTTCCTATTTTCTAAAGTTATTATCTTGGCCTTTATCCTAGATAATATCTGATCTAGCTCTTCTCTGAACTGTTCTCTTATGGGAATCAGAAAACCCAACCATATCTAAAATCTTGATCATTTTTCTTACATTATCCACGTATTGCTAGAACATATTCAACTCAGTTCCTATGACTTCATTGTACACAGTGGGAATATGAATCTATGTTTAAGAATAAAAAGATGACCTGGCTGGTGGCATAGTGGATAAGACGTGGGCCTGTGAACCTGAAGGTCGCTGGTCCTATTCCCTAGCCAGGGCACATAACCAGGTTGCAAGCCAGGTCTCCAGCCAGGTCTGTGGCTGGAGGCAGGTGAAAGGCAACCATACATGGATGTTTCTCTCCCTCTTTTTAAAGACAAATGCAATCTTAAAAAAAAAAAAAAAAGAATAAGAAGAATGAATCATATGGTTTAGTCCCTTTGACTCTAGACAGCATCCCAAGAGAACACCGTGGATAGAAGAACTTGAGGACAAGCGTAAAACAGCCTTGTTTTTAATGAACGATATCTTCTAAAAAACATTAAATTAACTAGGTTACTAAATTAATAGAGGTATTTCTTGAGAATTTATGCATTATATGTTTATTAGAATGGTTTTTAAGATTTGCATTTCCTACAAATAATAAAAATGTATACAATGTTTTTCTTTGCTTAACCATCTGAAATGAAATAATTATATTTGAAATATAAAATTTTAGATAAAAAAATAAATAGATGTACTTGACTAATAAAATAACTTTTCATGATGAATCTTTTTCTCTTAAAGGGTCAAAACTGTAAATTAAAATAATGAGCATATTAATAAAACTAAATGATCTCTTAATGATCTTTCAGTGATATTAACTTAATTCTTACTAAATACCTATTCCTTAGATATTAATTTAGAGCCTTCATGTTTACTAAACTTATAAGTATTTGAAAAGTATATAAAACTTTCAAAATTTGCCTGAGAGATATAAAAAAAAAAAAATGGTTTCTAATTTATAAAAAGTACACTTTCTGTCTAAGACATCTTCAAGCACAATTATAGTTCATTTGTATAGTAACCCTAATCACTTCTTATTTTACTAAACTGAGATAGCTCATAATTGACGGAGCTATATTTGCATGCAGTTTTGTTTATTGTTAAAGGCAAGCTGAGGCTTTTAACATACCACCCCCTTCACAATGCTCTGCATTGTACTATTTTAAAAATCCACCTATGAGTTTTCTGCTGGGCATCTTGAGAAATTCCAGACTTTAAATTTAATATAATGTAAGCTAATCTTTTCCTGTTCCTTGTTCATACTAATCAAAATCGATTTTTGAAGCTTATGCTATTTCAGCATTTTTTCCACGTAAAGAAATTTCTTTTCACCAAAATTTTACTCCTTTTTAAAATGATCAAATCAAGGACATAAACTTCATTTTTATAACTCAAGCTTCCATTATGATAAATTCCTATCAGCAATTTTCAAAAGCTATCTTCATTTACTCTTTCAAGTGTTCCTAAAACCCCTAAAATGGTCATTTATTTCTCTAGTCACTAACAGTAATCTAAGTTAAGTGTCTTTTTCGTACTGCCAATAATACTGATTTATATATTCAGTTTGGAGTTTTTCTTGTTACAATCAAGTTGCAATTTTATTTCACTGAACTGTAACTTGCTAGAAATTAATAGAATTTGTTTACACTTAGCCATATAGAACATTATATATTTTAGGCAAGAATGAGTTTGAAAGATGAGGAATAGTTTTTACTTAAAAACCTCCATTTACACAGAGTCAGTTTGTAAGACTAGTATTACCACCCTATTAACTTGAAAATCAATTAACATCATTAATGTGAAAGTAAGTCTTTTTAGTGCGAAAAGTAAATGCTATGTGTGGAAGTTCATGGCATTTTTTATTCTTTTAATTAAATTGATGATAGGAAATATGTTTCCCTTTGAGCACATTTTTCATCTGAGGAAACAAACCAAAAAATAATCACTTGGGTTGAGAGAGGGTGACCAGGGAGGGCAGGGCATGGAGTTCATGACATTTTTGGTCAAAAACTGCTGAACACTCAGTGCAGTGCAGGCAGGTGCTCCTAAATCAGCCATCATGAAATGGGCATTCCGAAGATTGAAAGAATCTTTGGAAAACATTCTCTGAAGCTGAATGCAGGCACAACAATGCCAGCTAGAACACTGATACAGATGGGATCCTGGAACATTCACCTAGCAGAGGAATCCTGTACTACAAGGGACCAGCCCTCTAGGAAACAATTCCAGTGTTTTGGGTCCCCCTTTGTATGATTCAATGTGACTAAAAGAAGTGCAGGAATTTGATATTTATCAAGACTAAGAATATTGTACATTCTTTTCAGTAGTTATAAATCAGTGCTTCCCAACAGGAAGTTAAAAACATTCAGAAATTATTTAATGAGAAATAAATCTCTCCAAATAATTTCTAAATACAATAAAGTTTAATGTGACAGCAAATACAATAAGGAATCCTTATTGCAATTCAGTTAAATTTTAATATTTAAAATAATTACTCTCTCACAGTGAAATAAGTTTGAGGTACAAAAGATAATTCTTTAAAAAATCATATAATGAAACTTTTAGGAATATAAAACAAGTATTGTTATAGTTAAGGATGAATTAGTTTATAATTATGGAAAATGAATAATTTCAAAATCATTTATTGCTACCACAGAATACAATTAAATTAAGTCAAAGATACAAAAGTCTACCAAGGGAATATATAACTACCAAATCTATTCCTGCATTAGACTAACTTATACCATCTATATTTTTAGGACTTAATTCTTTTTCATTAATTTGCATTAAACTTTTTTTTTTTTTCCTAGTATGATATAACCTCATAAGACTCCAGCATGATCTTCCTTGGCCAGGTAGCTCACACGATTAGACCATCATCTTTCTGTGTGTGTATATGTCTCACTCTACTTCTAAAAAAAAAAAAAAACAAAAAAAAAAAACATAAAAAGACTCCAATGTGATTTTTATTATTATAATTATTTGTATTATTCATACATGCTCACCTACTGTGTATTTACAATTAGAAAATAAGTAATGAGAAAGGTTTAGTGGTTCCCAAAAGCAACTCACTTGTCGTCCCTCCCTCTTTGTCATTTAACATGGCAAAGGGTCCTTTGTCCCCTGCAACTGAATAGCATGGGGCATGTACTGCATTGGATTTGATATTGCAGTCATGCAAGACTGGTAATGAACTCTGAGCAGTACATTCCTGACATGACAGAGAACATAACTTTGAATCATTAAATTAGTTTTCTGTCACTAAACTCATACTAAGTGACATTTGGTTTTTTCAGCATCTTTAAATGATTGATAGTCTGGCATTTTTTAATAGAAGAAATTCCTAACTTGAACTCCTCTAGCTGACTGCATGTGTTTGAAATAACACATTTTCACCCTGGTTGGTAGCACAGTGGAAAGGGGGCTGGCCTGTGAACCCAAAGGTCGCTGGTTCGATTCCCAGCCAGGGCAACATAACCAGGTTGCAAGCTAGGTCTCCAGCCAGGTCTGGGGCTGGAGGCAGGTGAAAAAAAAAACATACATTGATGTCTCTCTCCCTCTCTGCCTCTCTCCCTGAAAATAATAAATTAAACAATCTTTGGGAAAAGAAAAGAAAAGAAATAACACATTTTCTCTCTTTCCAGGAAACACTGGAAAACACAACAGTAGAACATAACATGTCACATATATATCAGAACACTGGATTTAAAAGTTCACTATGAAAACAAGTATTATTTATTCTAACTACTATTTAGGGATGTCTATACTGTATATGTTCGATATAGCTCATAGACATGTGAGGTGATTGTGCGGGGAGGAAAGTGAGTGGAGGTGAGAGTATAAGTGAGAAAAATGGTATTTAAAATACAATAAATTAAATGATTAAAGGTAATCTGAGAAACTTTAAAATATTTATTATAAAAATAATTTTCAACAATGTAGACAAGCTTAAAGAATAATACCATGAACACAAAGATATACCAGTTCCTACATTCAATAATTATTACATTTTTCTATATTTGCTTTATTTGCACAACACAAAAACAAATAGTAAAGAGATAAAGTACCTGAAGTTATAGCATAACACTTTATCTTTACATCTTGAATAAGTCATGAAAAATATTTTCACATTTAACCACAATGAAATTATCATGGTATCAAAATTAATATTTCTAATATACATTCCATTTCTAACTTCCCCAATTTTTCCCAATGACTTAGTAGCTGACTTTTCCCCAAAAATATACTCACTGCCCATATAGTACATTTCATTTTCTTATTAAGTATCTTCAATCTATTTAATATAGCATAATTTCTACCTTCATCCTTTGTTTTATTGTATTGGTTCATGGAAAAGATGACAACACTTGATCTAGAGAATTTTCTCTATTCTAGATTAACCGATTTTTTCCCAAATTGTTATTTAATATATTCCACTATATTTTGTGTTCCTGCAAACTAGAAATTAGCACCAAAGGAGAGAGGTTAGATTCATATTGAAGGTTTTTGCATCAAGAGACACAAAGTAATATTTTGTTTCTCATATTTTGTTGACAAATAATAGGTAATCTGTGCCATGATACTTTGGAGCTCTGTGAATACTCAATTATTCAACATTTCTCCTACTGGGTTTAACACAGGTATTTTTTTCTATATCAATGATTTCATTGGAAGTCTTTGGCAATTTTCAAATTATTTTATTCTTTTTTATCAACTTGTGGCAGTGTTGCCACAAGGGTGTCATTTTCTACCTACTGGAGTTATTTGAATGAAGCACATTCTTTTAATGAAATAGGAAAATAATAGTTTCCCTGCTTCTTTCATACCAGTTTTCAGAGTAAGAAGCTGATCTATCACAGACATCTAATTGTGATAAGTGTTTTGTTTTATTTATTTGGTATTTATCTTTATTTATGTCTCTCAAAGGAGTCATAGATCTTTTTAAAAATTCAATTTAAGCCTTAGCTAGTAGCACAGTGGGTAGACGTTGGTCTGAGAACCCAAAGGTCGCAGGTTCAATTCCCCAGCCAGGGCATCTAACCAGGTTGCAAGCCAGGTCTTCAGCCAGATCCTTAGCTAGAGGCAGGTGAAAGGCAACCATACATTGATGCCTCTCTCCCTCTCTGTCTCCCTTCCTTCTCTACTCTCTAAAAATAATAAATAACATTAAACGAATTCAATTTGATCCAATCAGTTAAAATCATTAATATTTTGATGCTCTGATTTTCACAAATAAGTACAAGAATATTCAAGCTGACTTCAGTATCTGTATGATTGAATTCATTAGCTTTAGAATTATTTACCACCTTTGCATTCAGTATTATGCTCACTTTGTACATTACTTGAGCTGGGTCTACCAAGAGCTATTATCCATGCATTTTAGTGGAAAACCAAATAACTTGTGGTTAGAATGATGCTTGTTACTGGCATGCTAATTCTTTCAAGTATTTTTAGGAATCAGATGAATAAGCATTGATGGAATTTTAATTTTATATTTAAAATTTCTAATGGATATTTAGTACTGCAGGCCATTTATATAACTAAAATTTTTATTTTTATTTTCTATTTCACTTAAAATCTTTGATTCTAAATCTTTAAAATGGACTTTTACCTAAATATATACTACAACAATTTTTTTCGAAAGCATCAGAAATCAGTGAATGGAGTTTTAGATTTATTTGTAGGTCTTGTCCAGTGACAAAGTTAGCATGGTAGTCTCCTCAGTCCCCTCTAACTCTCTCTTTTCCCCTCTCTGTCCTCTTCTCTCCAAATACATAGATGATAGATCGTAGACAGATAGATAGATAGATACTATACTAGATAGGTAGATAATAGATAGATAGATGATAGATAGCTCTATCATCTATCAAAATATATCTATCATAGATTTATAGATACATAAATAAATAGAATTGTAGGTGCATGAAAAGGTAACCCCCAAACTGGAATTCATTTATTAAAAATTGTGTTTGTTCTTACATGTTTAACTTTTTTTTTAAAGAGTCTGAAAAACTTTTCATAATGTTAAAAACCACTTTAAATAAAGTCATCACATTTTCTGTAACTTTTTCATCCTTCCTTGAAATAGAAGCACTTGAAGTTAAAACATGTTTTTAAAAAATCATGAGCCCTGATCAGAGTGGGCTGGGAGCAGCTTCTTCGTTCACCAAGGGTCCTAGGTGGTTCAGAGGCCACCGTCTTTGAGGTGACAACTGTGGGCTCCGTGGAAAGAACGCAGGTCCCAGGAGTGCCTGTCCCATCAGACAGGAGAACTGACCGGGCTCCTGTCACAGGACCAAGTGCGGGAGGTGTGGTGAGAGGTGTGAGTGTTGGTTCTTGTTTCAGCCACAGGGACTCTTGTGCCATCAGTCATTGTTTCAGTTACCTTCAAAGTACTCTTCATTTAATGCGATACATCTATCAAGATGTTTTGCTCAAAAAGAGTTTTCTAACTCTTTAATTTTGATGTCTTTTAGTGCTTCTGCCATTTTTTTCATTTCATCTCTTCCACATCAGAAAAATATTTCCCTTTGAGGACATTTTTTTCATCCTGGGAAGCAAAAAAATCAAGTTGCTTAGAATGAGATCTAGTGAATAGGGAGGGTGGGGCATGGGGTCATGCTGTTTTGGTCAAAAACTGCTAAACTCATTGCAGTGTGGATAGGGGGCTCATAACTCACCCATCATGACAGGAGCAAACACAATGAAAAATCTTCAAAAAATTCACAGAAACCAACACAGACTTTCTCAACAATGCCAGACAATACACTGATACAGATGGTTTCCTAGAAAACTCACCTACTGAGTGAATGAAGCCTGTACTACAAGAGTCCTGCCCTCCAGAACATAATTCTGGTTTCTTGTACCCCCACCATGTAGTATTTCATTTAATTTGGTCTTTTAAGACTATATTTGCAGAAAGATTCTTTGCTTTATAGTCAATGGAAGTCATTTTAACCCAGTTTGATTAAATGTTAAGAATTCTGTTTAGAACATTATATTTGTTGCTAGCAATGTCATTACAAAACGTTGCCCATTACAAATGGCTTACACAACAAAAACTTTCCCACAGCTCGAGAATCTGCATATTAAAGAGCAAGGGATCAGTGCATTTGCTTTCTCCTAATACCTCTATCTTTGGCTTGCAAATGGAGATCTCCTGGCTCTTTCTTCACAGGGCCTCTCCCTGTGTGATGTATGTTTATGCATGTGCATCCCTGCTGTGTCTTTGTCATTGTATAAGGACACCCATCATATTAAATTAAGAACCCACCATAGATGATGTAAGTTAACATTCAATCATTTTTTTAATGATTTTTTAAAATGATTTTTAAATGATTTTTTAAAGGCTCGATCTCCATATATGGTCATTCCGAGGTCCTGAGATTTAGGATCTCAGCATATAAAATTGGAGAGTGCACAGTTCCTCCCATCACAAGCACACACTTTACCGTGTGTGGGTCAGCAGGAGGCAGTTTAACTTCTGGCTGTGGCATTTGGTGACCTCTAATAAGTCGTTTAATTCCTCAGTCTGGATTTTCTTCATGTCTAATGGCATGAGGTAGGGTTGAGATAAACAAATTGTTCTGAAAATTAGAGATAATGTTTGTGATGTTCTGGACAGATGTATATCACTACATGTGTCCTCTTGTTGAAAAAAATTAATGTTTCTCTTGATTCATGCAAAAGAAAATTCAACTATATATCATTTTCATATCATAATTTTGAAAATTGTGTCTAATTGTACTAGAATGTTAACATTTGTGTGTTTATGTTTAACCTTGGGTATCACCACTGGGGTGCCACCAATGACTTCCAGGACCACCATACACAACTGACAAGCAATGAGATTTTTTTGAAAAGTTTTTGTTCATTATTTTTAAAGAGAAGGCTAAGAGGAAGGAAGAAAGGAAGAGAAACATCAATGTATGGTTGCCTTTCACCTGCCTCCTGCTACGGACCTGTCTGGAGACCGGGCTTGCAACCTGGTTATATTCCCTGGCTAGGAATTGAACCAGTGACTGTTGGGTTTGTAGGCCAGTGCCTATCCACTGTGCCATCAGCCAGGGTGCAATCAAATTTTTTAAGTGTAATTTTTATAAAAATTTTGAGAAGTTCTTAAACACTGTTTAAACTTTTTGCAATAATAATGAGCCTAAGATATCATTTAATTTTGATATTTGGAATAGCTTTCTGAATTAAATCTGTGAGAGTTTTTATAGACAATTGAATTAAATACTTTATGCATCAACAAAAATAGTTGCATATATGCAGATATAATGGATAAGGAGCAAAAGAATATCTTTTAGTAGCTGGTATCATAGTTTTAATTTAGCAAAGGCAGAACAACAATTTTTAATTGTATAATAGTCAATATTAAGTGTGAAAAATATTATAAACTTGGTTTATTCATATAATCTTTTGCACAAAAGCCTATATTTAATCTTATCTAGCTGCAATTCATTTATTTCTGAACTTATGACAGTTCTCAGGAAAAGAAACCAGCAACTACTATATTAGCCTTTGGTTCTTCTGATTACACAGGAATGCCATCTAGTGTTAAAGTTGTAACTACATCCCTTCTGTCCTATGGAACACTTCTGATTGATTAGAGAGGGATCTAATACATTCCACACCACTTTTCAAAAAATGTGCTTTGAAGAAATATGTGTATTACAATGAGTAATTGGAAACTGTCTGTATATAACATAGTAACACAAAGATTGTAATCCAAGTATACTTTAAATATTTTAGATTTTACTTTTTCAGAGTAAAAATTTAATTTAATTTATTTTAATACAAAACAAATTCTAAAGTCATTCTAAAGTCGAAGGTAATTACTACATGGTAAGTTCAATGATGCATCAATGTATGCATTAATTTTAAATTAATTCAGGAAACCATAGAAAAATACAGTTTAATTTTTGGTATTTTTAATTAATATCATTATTATGTACTAAAATGGGGAATCACTAAATACCAATCTAGTTGAAAGAATATCTGAAATTATAGAATTTATCTGTTAGTAATTAAATGCTTTTTACTAAAATAGTCCATTTAAAACTAACTATAAACCTCTCATGTTTTGCCACTTTGCTATTGGAAATTCCTTTTGAATTTCACTTAAATTGACTACTCAGATGACCCAAATGAAAATAAAGAATAAGCTTATTTAATCACTTTATTAGTTTCTGCTTATTGTAGCTTTTATTATATGATACTTTTCAGACACTTGATTTTTTTTCCTAAGGAGCCAGTTTCATTTTTATAAGTGCAATGAATTATGACTTCATTAATTTCCTATCATGTAGAACAGTGTTTTACAAATGGTAGCAGGTACTTGAGGAGAATTTGGTCATAAATATCAGAGATCAAGTTGCAGGTGGAGGAGGCTTGGATTAATAGAGGCAATTGCATGAGAAAAGGAAAGGAAACAATAAAGAGGGGGTGACTCAATTCCAGCAGCCACAATGGGTTATTCTTTGGGATCCAGATAACACACTTGGACATACCCTTAACAGAGGTCTGGCGATCAGCTAGTGGCCTGCACAAGGCTTGCTACTTGAGCTCCACCATTAGGCTACAGCATGAAGGAACAGCCCCAAGTACCAGCATCTAAGGAGAACCTGGCCCATAGCTAACGCCAGATGGAGCCTGCTGAGCATAATTCTTAGTCTGATGTTCAGGTACAGCTACAAATTCTAACTCCGCCTGAGATAATGCAAGGCAGTTAAAAGTCGGTTGTGAGGTATGCTTATACCTGGTAGTTATTTGTGGCTTCCCTGTGTAATAGGAAAGACTATTCCTACCTTTCAGATTTGTTTTAAAAAATAAAGCACCATTGCTATCATATTCATAAAAAAGTGATATTAAAATACTTGCAGACAAATTCATGTGTTAAGAGACAAAAACCAAGATTAAAACCAAGGTCTAACTAGTTTCAAAGTCTACATTTTTGCTGCTGTAACACAATGCTTTGACTATAAGTGAAATCTTCTTGTTAACTATACAAATTGGAGAATATGACTTTCATCAACAGTCCTTGCTAGAATAAGACAGTGAGTGGTATTACCTATGTGTTCTTTTCACTCATTGAAAACTTTGGATTCCAGAAGAGGAAATCTTTGATGTGATATATTTCTTCATATTACTAAAAGTTCATTAGGGGAGTGATTGATTATTTAAAAAATTAGAAAAGCATTGGATCTTTTATGAGATAACTATCTAAGATTAATGGTAGGGAATAAGTCAAGTCTAATACCTATAGTGGTGGCAGAAAGTGTTAACAAAGGAGATGATGTATCAATGGGTTCTGTAAGGATTAGATGTTCACATGGCAGATGATGAAGGTCATTGCCTGTGGAGTAAACAGTATAAATTCAAAGCTTACAATGGCTTGGTACGTTCAGGGTGTTGCAAGTACTTTATTAAGCTGACAAGGCTGTGAGGACTACATGAAGTAATCAATGTAAAGCATTTTGAACAATTCTTAACCTGGTAAGTAGCAAATGTTAGTGATGCTACATAACAGTGGGTTGCTGTAAGTGACCATGGCCACAATGGAAGCAAGAGAATGATCCCTAAGTACCCATGGCAAAGCACCCCAAATACTTTTGGTTTTCTGTAGAAAATGAAAAGCCACCAAATAACATATTTGGAGGTGTCAGGTTGAGTTTTGAATATTAGAAAGACCATTCTATTGGCTAAAGTTTGGAGAATTAATTAGAAAATAATATAAAGCAGTCAAACTAGGAAAAGAATGCTCAAGGCAAGGACATAAGGCAACAGAAGAGAGATGGAGAAGAGAAACTCATTAACTGGTATTTTACAAAACTCTATAAAAGACCCAGAAGGGATTCAAGGGTGACTCCCAATCTTCCTTCCTTCCTTCCTTCCTTCCTTCCTTTTTGTTTGTCTTTCTTTCTTTCTTTCTTTCTTTCTTTCTTTCTTTCTTTCTTTCTTTCTTTCTTTCCTTCTTTCCTTCTTTCTTCCTTCCTTCCTTCTTTCCTTCCCTCCTTCCTTCCTTCCTTCCAAGATTTTATTCATTATTTTTAAAGAGCAGAGCAGGGAGGGAGGAAGAAAGGAAGAGAAACAACAATGTATGGTTGCCTTTCACCTGCCTACAGCTGGGGACCTGGCTTGCAACCTGGTTATATTCCCTGACTAGGAATTGAACCAGAGACCTTTGGATTCACAGGCTGGTGCCTATCCACTGAGCCACCAGCCAGGACCCAAACTTCTGAGTATTACTTGGGTGACATGGCTCATCATCAAACACTTACTTCAAAATCCTACTGTCATCTCAGCACACAACATAAATTTCATTCTCCCAGGCACCTTGTCAATTACAGGTTTTCCAAATTGCCAACCGTTGCTGCTGAGCTTACTGGGGAAGCTTACCTGTGACAGATACTGGGACCCTGGATTTCACAGGGCTGTACTTGCCGTGTGGAAGAACTAGGAAGGAGCGGCATTCGCTGGAAACTGAAGTTTGTGATGTGATCTTAACCCCTCTCCTGCCTTCTACAGACCTTTGAAATTCAGATAACTTGAGGTCTTCACGCATCCTGCCAATGTTCTGTATCTTCATATAATTATATTGATTGGGCAATGGACTTGGGCTACACCAGAAAAGTCCATAACTTTGTACGAGGATTTGTCTTCAACCACTAAGGCATCCATCTCCCAAAGAGAGCTGACAGGGGATGGTTGTCACCTCTCACACCACCCTTCCTCAGTCACCCATGCTCACAACTGCAAATATCATTTTGATCCCTTTTTTAATAGTTATCATCAACTAGTGTTCATTTTCAGTTATTTTTTATCTTGATTGAAACTTCAACTTCCCTCACCTATCACAATAATACTAACCAGGACCTCTCCCTACCTGTACATATCCCACATAGGATACATTCTCTCTTCATCATTTAGAAGCTACATTAAAATGTATCCGTAGCTCAGGAAGAAAGCTTAGCTTTCCCAGAAGATGTTGCTGTCTTTAATAGGTACCTTATCTTTTAATGGTTCTCAACTGACTGATTTGAAATGTGATTCTTGAACAATAATGTGTCTCAACTTACGGCTTAAAAGTTCTTACTACAAGGAAGCCAAAAACCTGCTCATTTTGTTTTAATATAAATATGCTGCGGCAGTTCATAACAATTGGTAGATCTCCTCTAGACCACACTGGCTCTGCTCATCTTTAAATTCTTCAAGGCTGCCAGCAAGCACAGTTGGGAGGCTAGCTGTTATGTCTAGTGCAAACATTGGCTCTTTCATTTACTAGCTCTCTGAAATTGATTTTCTACTCACTATGCCTTAGTTCGCCCATTTTTAAAATACGGATAATATTGGTACTCACTTCATAGGCTTCTATAAAGTTCTAAATGTCAGGATTTTATGTGGGTAAAGAATTTAGTAGCCCTGGCTGGTAGTGCAGTGGGTAAGGCGCCGGCCTGCGAACCCAAAGGTCGCTGGTTCGATTCCCCAGCCAGGGCACATAACCAGGTTGCAAGCCAGGTCTCCAGGCCAGGTCCGTGGCTGGAGGCAGGTGAAAGGCAACCATACATTGATGTTTCTCTCCCTCTCTGCCTCTCTCCCTTCCTCTCTCTATGGAAATAATAAAATCTTAAAAAAAAAAAAAAAAAAAAGAATTTAGAAGGGTGCTACCTGTTGGTAAGTACTGTGTATGCTTGAACTATTATTTTTATACTGTTCATCTTAAATAAATGGGTAAGATTTACCTTTTCACAGTTATAGCTCCTTCCCCAAAATAGCATGGCTTTTATTATATTCTGTTATTGAACAGATGTAATCCTTACAATATTCTAGGCTCACATTACTATTGTTTATTTATTTTAATTTTTAAAGGCTTTATTTATTATTTTTAGAGAGTGGGGAAGAGAGAGAGGCAGAGAGGGAGAGAAACATCAATGTATGGTTGCCTTTAGGCTCACATTATTTAATATATACAATATGCATTTAAAAAAGCATGTGTTCTTATTGTGTTCTGTGTATGCTGAAGGGGAAGTCCTTCAATTCAACAAAATAAGCTACAAAA
The DNA here is from genome assembly GCA_004026585.1 of Noctilio leporinus. Lineage (NCBI taxonomy): Eukaryota > Metazoa > Chordata > Mammalia > Chiroptera > Noctilionidae > Noctilio > Noctilio leporinus. The sequence continues at coordinate 28,670 of PVIW01004594.1, read as the reverse complement.
TTGTTAGAGATTAAAATATTCAATAAACTTTAAAAAAATGTTGTACTTATTATTTTTAGAGAGAGGGAAAAAGATAAAGGCAGTGAGGGAGAGAGACATCAGTGTATGGCTGCCTTTCACCTGCCTCCAGCTATAGACCTGGCTGGACACCTGGCTTGCAACCTGGTTATGTGCCCTGGCTGGGAATTGAACCAACAACCCCTGGGTTTGCAGGCTGACACCTTATCCACTGTGCCACTAGCCAGGGCTCAATAAACCTTTAAAATATTTTTTTCTAAATTAATTATTTATTCTCAACAGAGGACAGGCTTACTGATTTTGGAGAGACAGGGAGGAAGAGAGAGAGAGGGAAAGAAACATCTATCAATTGCCTCACACACACTCTGCCCCTGGACTGAACCTGCAACCTGATTGGGAATCAAACTCATGACCTTTTCAGTTAATGGGACAATGCTCCAACCACTGATCCACAGTGCCCAGGGCTAAACGTTATTTTCAAAATCTTCTTTTTGTTTTGAGATGAGTGTAGATGTATACCATGCTGTAATAAATAATACAGAAGGATCCAGTATACCATTAACCCAGTTTCCTTTGGTGATAACCGATTGCATCACTGTACTACGGTACTCTGACTAGGAACCGTTCACTGGAGCAGTCCCTGACCTGATGAAGATTTCACCTGTGTACATCTAGTCATGTGTCAGTGCATGTTCATCTCTGCAGTTTTATCACATGTAGAGACTCATTGACCACCACCACGGACCAGATGCAGAATAAGTTCATCATAAGTGTTCACCAAATGACCATTCAGAGCCATAGCACCTTCCTTCCTTGCCTGCAGCCCCCATTATATTTCTCACCATCCTGGCAAGACTAATATGATCTTCATTCGTACAATTCTGTTATTTCAAGAAATAGACATATCATAGGCTCAATGACCAAAATAATGCAATGGTGAAAAGATGATCTTTTCAACAAATACTGCTGGAATAATTGGATACTCACTTGCAAATTAAAATAATAATAAAAAAAAAAAAACACATAACAAATACAAAGAGCCTCATTACCCAGCTAATGCCATAAAATTAGCTCAAATTGGGTCACATAATTAACTGCAAATGTTAAAATTATAAAACCTCTAGAAGAAAACCTTGATAGAGAAAAATCTTTGCAATCTTTGGTTAGGAAAAGAATTCTTAGGTGTGATAATAAAAGAAAATGGATTAATATGCCTTTGACAAAATAAGAAACTTCTACTGTACAAAAGACACAATTGAGAAAACATAAAGGCCAGCACAGCTGAGGAGAAAACACTTTCAAAAAATGTATTTGGTAAAGGAATGGTTTCCAAAATATATAAACATGTATAAAAAGCGAATAAGAAAGATAAATAGCACATTAAAAATAAAACTGTAAAAAGCATTTGAATAGATGCTTTTCTATAGAATGCTAAATAAAACATATGAATCTAATGGGGAGCATAGTGAATATAAATAAAAATGTTATAAAAATTATACACAGTGATGGAGATGTTAGCTGACTTACTGTATTAATCATTTCAAAATGTATGTATCACCTATGTATATTCTATGCATTAAACTTATATGAAATATATCTTAATAAAACTGGGAAAACTATGCTCAACATCATTAGTCATTAAGGAAATATGAACAGCCTTGGCTGGTGGCACAGTGGATAAGGCGCCAGCCTGGTCGCTGGTTTGATTCCCAGACAGTGCAGCATAACCAGGTTGCAAGCCAGGTCTCCAGCCAGATTTGTAGCTAGAGGCAGGTGAAAGGCATTGGTGTTTATTTCCCTCTCTACATCTCTCCCTTTCCCTCTCTCTGAAAAACAATAAATAAAATATTTTTTTCTAAAAGAAGAAAATATAAAGAAAACCACCACAGACCCACGATAATGACTAAAATGTTTAATGACTAACAATATTGTTAGAATAGTTGTGAGAAGACAGAAATTCTCTTATGTTGCTAATGAGAAGATAAAATGCTATAATCATACTGTTAAACTCTTGACCAGTTAATAAGTTTAACATATACTTAGATTAAGATACTGCAGTTCTACTCTTAGATAGCTACTCAAAGAAGTAAAAACATATGGCTAAACAAATAAAACACATACTTACACCCCAATGTCCACTAATGCAGGGTTAATAATAGACAAAAACTGGAAATAAGTCAAATATTTATATCTGCTGATTAAATCCATACAATAGAATATTACTCAGAAACAGAAAGGAACGACCTACTGTTACATCCAATGGTAACATAACATCATTATGCCAAGTGAAGAAAATGAAAGACAAAAGATAACATATGTAATCCCACAGAAATGGAATATTGAAAAGGCAAAACTATGTAGAGAAAACGTATTAGTAATTGTGATCAATAGAGAAAGCAAATGGACATGAAGGACTTTAGGGGAATGGAAACAACTTTTTTTTTAAATTTTATTGTTGTTGTATTACATCCATCCCCTTTTTGCACCCCTCTGTCCCCCTCCCCACCCACCCAGGAATGGAAATGATTTAACACTGGATTGTGCTGCTAGTTGCACTATTGCATCCTTATTAAAGCTAATCGTTTTCTACTCTGAAACGGTGTGCTTTAAAATTTTTTTAAAGAAAATAAAAATAAGTGTGTAGTAACTAAAACAAGCATTGAGAAACATACCTAAAATTATAAGTTTAAAGAAAAACATTATTTAAAGCCATTTAGAAAAACAGAAAGCATAAAAACAAGTGCTTTAAAAAATTATTTCTTTGAGGTGAAGTATAAAATACAACTTTCTTACAGCTGTACTGAGATAGATCTATGCTTATTTCCAAAACTACTCAAAGTTGGCACTGAACCTTAGACAATGTTAGAACAAGACAGGTTAGCTAGGGATGTATAATATGATTTTTAAACTTTAAAAAACCTCTGGCACAGCTGGCTAAAGTAAGTTCCAGATTTATAGGTCTATGCCTTAAACCTACTTACCATGGCTACGTGACTGGTGGCTTAAACAGACCTTCTGAAATCTTTAGCCTGAGGTCTCTGGAAAGCAATATTTCTCTTTCATACTCTGGGAATTCAGAAACCAGAGACAAAGCACGTTCTCTGCAACTGAGAAAGAAACCCTGGGGAGCTGCATCTGGAAGTCCTTTTGGTCTTCCAGGCCTGCTTAGGGTTCTTCCTCCACTGTATCACAAACAACCTATCTTTGTATTAAAGATTTTTGTAATGATACCCTGAAGACTCTTCTGGGTCCTTCAATTTTCTAATCTGATGTAATCAATGCAGAGATGACACATTAAAATGAACGAGTATCACATTTATTGTGTAAAAATTTAAATTATGTAGTTTCAACATTTTATTTTAATTTTATAGAGAGTAAATTATTTTATAGCAGTTCTGAACTGAAATCAACAACAGTGATTTCAGTCTTTGGGGGCATGTGGCTCTGCCCAGCAGTATTCTGGTTGTCACAGGTAGGGATGAGTGCTACTGACATGTAAGGAAAATGAGTCAGGGGCACTGCTCAATATACTACACCATGCAGTACATACTGATTACGAAGAGTTATCTGGCCCAAAAATGTCCATAATACAATGCTGAATGAACATACTTTGCACGAGAGATGTGTAATAGCCAAAATGATTAGTATTAATGATGCAGAAAACTTTAAAATTCATTATTACAATAGTGCTTTAGTGTAAGAAATAGTTTAACCAGTACAAGATCTGTCCCAAAAGTATTGAACCGATGTCAATATAATTAAAATAGTTTGTGCCACCAATCCTTTTGAGACAGACCTCATAATTTCAAACCAACCAAAGATTTAAGAAAATAACTTAAATATCTTAGCTCTGGCTGGTGGCACAGTTGATACGGTGCCAGCCTGTAAACCAAAGGTTGCTGGTTCAATTCCCAGCCAGGGCACATGACCAGGTTGCAAGCCAGGTCTCCAGCCAGGTCCACGGCTGGAGGCAGATGAAAGGCAACCATACATGGATGTCTCTCTCCCTCTCTGCCCTCTCTCCCTTTCCCTCTCTCTAAAAATAATAAATAAAATATTTTTTAAAATTAATTAATTTTAAAAATAAATATCTTTCTTGTGTTTATTGAGGATAAACCCACAGAAACATTGTTTCAAATCACTTTTTTCCAACAACTTACAACTCACAACTATTGTTGTGCCTTTTTCTCTTCAATTAATTTTCAGCCTACATAAAAATTAAAGTAAAATTTATTTAAAAAATGTATTTGGAAAGCCCCCAAATATGATGATTAAACAAAATAATTTTAAATAATTACTTGTGAAAGAAGAAGGCATAATGTGAAACAAAATGCTTTTATCTTAATAAAATAAAAATACAAAATATAACAATAAAATGTATAAAAACTAGTAGAGAAAAAATGTAGCAATAAATGCTTTTATTGGAAAAGGAATATGGCCTCAAATAAGTAATTTATGCTTCTATATACAACATTAGAAAAAAGTACATAAAAAAAGGAGAAAAGAAATGAATAAGAATAGATTTATTTTAAACTGAAAACAGCATGATTTACTAAAGGCAAAGGCTGTTTCTTAAGAAATTTGTTAAAAATTCAGTCCCTAATCAAATTAATAAAGAAAAACAGAAATGATACATATTACCAACATCATAATGAAAGAAAAAACATTAATGCAAACTATGTAGACAGCAAAAGGAAGAAATTTATTACTATCAATAGCTTTATGCCCTTAAATTTGCAACAATGTATAAAATTAACTAAGTCCATTTTACACACAAACTAAAAGCAATCTCACTAAAAAGAAATATTATATTTAATTTTTCTTAGTGTCTTAAGCACCACATCATTAATTTATTCTTTTAATATTTTCAATATCCTGTGTTAAATGTGACTTACAATTGTTTTAATCCATAGATAGGTAAATATACATTTAACTAAAAATTAAATAAAGAGTAGTGTGCAACCAAAATTTGAAACAGCCCTGGCTGGTGGCTCAAAAGGATAAAGGGCCAGCCTGAGAACCCAAAGGTTACTGGTTCGATTCCCAGCCAGGGCACATAACCAGTGTGCAAGCCAGGTCTCCAGTCAGGTCTCCAGCCAGTTCCGTAGCTGGAGGCAGGTGAAAGGCAACCATAAATTGATGTTTCTTTCCCTTTCTCCCTCTCTCTCCTCCCCCCTCTCTAAAAATAATAAATAAAATATTAAAAAAAAAATTTGAAATACAAGTCACCAAAGAAGATACTTGTGTTTAATAAGTACATGAAAATATATTTGGCATTATTAGTCATCAGGGAAGTACAAAGTAAAACCCAAATGGTATATCCTTATCATATATATATACATATATGTATATACATATATGTGTGTGTGTGTGTATATATATATATATATATACAACTACTATGATGCTTGCAATAAAATAAAAAGAGAGAGAGAGAGAAACACACACTCATAAACTCAAAACAAAAACAAACAAAAAACCCTGCCCATACCAGGAGGTGGAGTGAGAAAATTTTACGGTTGTGGATACATGAATTTTGCATGTTATCAAAACTCACAGAACTGATATCATAGAGTAATATGTATCTCCCCCAATATTTTTTGTTTGTTATTGATGGGAATAATCAGGCTTAGGTATAAGTCATCTATTTTGAAAGGGGTGAAATATATTTCTGTAAGCAATTCTGGAATGGGCTTTTCATTTTCTTTTCATTTCTCTTACACAAATGTTAGCACAATTTTTATTCTTTTCTTTATCATTGTATGTTTTTGTATATGCTTTCAGGTATGTTCATGATGAATGACATTATATCTTTCAATTTTCCATTCTCTGACTAGATAAACACATTAGTGTATACTTGTAGACAAATTAAGATTTTCTCTTCATTTTTTCCTGTACTTTTTAGTTACTTTGCTATTGATGCTGTTGTTAATATACTTTGTTTGAATATTTGTTTATTTTCATTATAAAATTATTTTAGTTTAATTTCTTAAATTATTTGTTTGATTTCTTCTGAAAATAATCACAATTATATTTTAGTTTCCAAATCAAAAATAACAAAATAATTTTAGCCAAAAGTAGTACACATTTCTTAAGAAAATATGTTGTGTTGAATAGTTATGTCACAGTTTAATATTAAAAATCCCATAATTTAAAATGATTCTTTCATTCTTCTTAATTAAACTTTTTCCAAAATAGTTATTAAATGCTTCATTAAAATTTTAAATAATATAAGTGGACCACAGGATTTTATTACCCAAATTGATTTTCTTATCTAGAAAAATATGACAATAAAGTGAATAAGTATTCATCTAACAGGAATTGTAATTGTTGACCTTTTCTTTTTCATGTTTTCTTAGTTTCCTTTAACTGTTCTACTGAGAGTTTTTGCAGATATTTTGCTTCCCTCAGATTTCCCTTATGATTCAATTTTATTTGATTAAGCAATAGCACTCATTTACCAAAAGATGCAAAAGAAGTATAATTTTCTTTTTCATTCTTTCTTCCTTAGGCAAAGTTTTAAGTTCCACAAACTCATTAACTGGTGTACATAAAACCATAAAACTTTTCAGATAACTCCTTTAATAGTTATTAAAGGACATAATTTTCAAAACAAATGTGTGGGCTGTTATTTTCAACATCATATCAAATCTATTTATTTTGTTGTTCAATTTAGTTTTGCAATTTGGTTTCTGGTTTATTGTCCCTGCAAAACTCCATCCCTCTATTTTGTTTTGTTTTGTGAAGGCTCTCTTTTGTTAATGTTTCTTACAAACCCAATTTATGAAACATACTGTAACTTCCAAGTAATGAATGACTCAATTCAATACCTTTCAAAATGTGAGTCAAACACAGGCCATAGAATTTGAATTATTTAATAAAAATGATTAGATTGCTCTGTATCCTAGAGCATGATTGAGCATGTCTGTGACAAGTTTCAGAGCATGTAAAAATACTTTTAGCACTTGTCATTTCTCTGATCTCTTGCAAAATGAACAATCCCCATCTGTGCCAATGGCTCTTTTCATTAGCCTCTCAGTGATCTAATGTCTTTTCTATTGTGTAAATTATAACTACTATCGGTAAAAGACATTTTATAATGTCTACCAATTACATTTCTGTAATTGTACTAAGGCAGCTTATAAAATAATTTTCCGTATGTTTTCTATACCTTTAATTCTCTGTCTAAATCTCATTCTTTTAGCATAAATAGAACAACCTGTAAACTTATATAAGCGTATGCTTATTTTCACGATAAAATAAGGTTGCACAATTTTGCTCAAGCTATGTAGTTCTTAAAATATGTATCAACTGACTCTTGAGAAGAATATTGCAATTTATTCTGAAGATGTGTAGAGAATCAAAAACCGGGATATTTGCACTTACTTGTTCCTTTTCATAGGCAATAAATATTTCAAAATCAAATGTCTCTGACCATGTTTAATGATGTTGGATCTAGATCAAAGTTTAAAACGTTTTGGAAAGAGAAGGTGAAAAGTAGAAAATTTATTTTAACAACATTGAAACTGAAACTCCAAAAGCAGTTTTACTGGTAAAGTTTTTTCTTCACACTTTGAGGGTCAAACCATTATATTAATCCTTAACTTGTATTTTCTCTTCTCATCTAACATGATACTTTTTGATACTGATAACATTAATCCTGAATGGTCCTTCTTCAATCTGATCACCTACACAGTAACATTTAAGAACAACAGTGTTTTCAACCTATGTTAGAAATATTTACTTAAACATACTGTTAGAGAATCAACCATTGCCATTTATTTGTTCATTCTGGCCTAGATTTGTAGCAGGTTATCACTTACCAAAATAAAACTGGAAAAGCAGCATGTCCCCAGATGAATTATATCATTTCTCCATCACCAGAAAGGTCCAAGAACCCCTGAACAATGAAATTTCATTGGTTCAGAAGCTAAGATGTGCAATAATTCACAAATGAATGCTAAATATTTCAGAAACATATCATTAAGAATAATATTTTGTAATAATCTGTAAGAGAGAGAGAGAGAGAGAGAGAGAGAGAGAATAAATGTTTTGAGGTAACCAGCCTCCAACAAAACCTGGCAAAAATGACACTATTGATGAAAACGCTAAGAACAACAATATTAACTATTTCATTTAAACATCTCTCTGTGTGAAAAATTAGGCTAGATGAAAATGTTGGCAATACTCGTCATGTTATTTCTAATTATTGTTTTAGATTTTGTGTACATACTCAGCTTTAGTGCAATCAGAAACATGTTCTGCATGAGGGCAGTTCTTTCTTTCTATCTCATTGGCAATTGTTTCAGCCAGACTCTGCCATTGGGGTTCAACTCAACTAGATATTTATAATGAAAACAAAAAGAAAACTGATCACTGGAGCCATGTTCTAACATCATTCTTTTACATGGAACAGGGAAGAAAGGGAAGGAAAGAGAAGAATATAAAGAAAAGAGGAAAAAAATAGGTGAATTGTAGTACAGAAGTGATACTTCTGCTAGTCAATATTAGTTCATGTAAAACTAAACAGAAAATCATTTCATTAAAAATCACCAGCACTTTAGGTATTTAATCTTATTTCTTAAAGGAGAAATATATTGAGTGGAAAGAGATGAATGAATTTATGAGTAAAGGTGCATTTTGTTTTGCCTTAATCTAGCAACATGTGACCAGGATCTGTGCTAAAATCACATGTTCTAATATTTAGTGAGAACAAAATGAGAAGGGAGTACAAAATAAACAGAAACATGAGAGACAAAATAAATTAGGTGTCAATAACAATAAGAATTTTAAAAGTTTGAATTCAGTTATTAAAAGAAAAAGTTAGATTATAATAAATAACAGAAAATTGTATCTGTATTTTCTTTACAATAGAATGGATAAATACATGCACATTTTTAGCACATATCTATCAGAGATAAATGTATTAGAGACAAAAATGTAGAGTGCTTAGAAGATTTGTACAATACAAATAAAGTTTGTGCTGCCAATGGAATACTATACAGCAGAAAGAAAGAACTCCTACCCTTTGCAACAACATGGATGGAACTGGAGAGTATTATGCTTAGTGAAATAAGCCAGTCAGTGAAGGACAAATACCATGTGATCTCACCCATTATAGGACAATAATGAACAAAACTAACAACAAGCAAAACATAACCAAATATATGAATACAGTGAATAGGCCTTCAGTGGTCAGGGGAAAGGGGGTTGGAAGGAGAAAGGAGGAGGAGGCAAGGAAGGGGAGCAGTTTAGATAAGAACCTAGTATAAAGGAACCATGGACATGGACAACAGGTGGGATTGACTTTGAGGGGAATGGATGGGTGGGGAGGGGGACAGAGGGGAGCAAAAAGGGGATGGATGTAATACAACAATAATAAAATTTAAAAAGAAAAAAAAAGTTTGTGCTGCACCAAGTACCTTAATATGATGAACGTATATTGCACTCAACTCTCAAAAAATATAGAATTTAAAGATTTATAGACAAATCTACATAAGTTATTTCTTAATGAATCACAAAGCAACTCAAAAACTATAGCAATATATTTTATATTCTGTATTAAAATTAATTATATTTGAAATTGTAAAGATGATATTGCATATCACCATAATACATTTTGAAAATTAAAAAAAAAACATTGCCAAATAAACTGTGAGTTAATAAGTATACCACAAAGGAAATACTTAGGCCTTAGAACTAAAAATTATTGCTTATGCTATATAGAATAATGAGATCTACAATTGTAATAATACATGAAATAACATTATAGCCTATACCATTTGCCTAAAAAAGTGCAAATAATTGAATTGAGCTGCTAATTCATGATGCTAAAAAGCAATTGTATTTCCCTTCAACATAGTAATGATCTAAGCATAAAGCAGTGGAATAGAAAACAAATACAATCTTAGAGGACTTATAGTAGCTATTCTTTTAGATGACTACAAAACAAATATAAATAACAAGACTGAAAAAGAAGAAAAAATTACATTAACAATGGCAAAGAGGACATTTATACACATACATTGATTCTATGAACACCTTTGTGCCAATATATTTGAAATATATTTCAAGAATTTTAAAGGTAAATAATATTAGTAAGTAAATTTACTATACAATAAATTTTTAATAAACCTGTAATAACAAAATGTATATGGTAGACAGTTAATAAGGAGAAAACATTCAGTCCTTCACAATAATGGGTAATAGCAACTATGGGTTTTTCATCAGCACTCTCTGTCTGGTTGAGAAATTTCTCTTTCATACCTTATTGGTTGTTTATCATATGATGAAGACATGCTGCACTTTGTCAACTTATTTTTTTCCTACTTACTAAGATTATTGTGTGTTATTGAACTTATGGTGTAGTGTATTGTATGAATTGATTTTTGAATCTTAAACTAACCTTTAATTCTAGGGACAAGTTCTTCTCATCATGGTGCGTAAAACTTTACGATGTTGCTAGATTTAGTTTGATAGTATTTTGCTGAGAAATTCTTTTTGCCCCTGTTTATAGGAAACATTGGTTCTGTAGTGTTTTCTTCTTTTACCATGTTTTTCTCTAGTTTCAGTATTAGGGTAACACTGATTTCATAAAATGTGCTAGGAAGTGTTACTTCCCCTAATAGGGTTGGGAAGAGTTGGTGAAGAACTGGTATAAATTCTTTACATTTGGTACAAATCATCAGCGAAGTCATATTGGCCTGAGTTTTCCCTGTGGGAAGTTTTATTTGTTTATTAATGTAATCCCAATTATATGCAGGCTTTTATTATTATTACTATTAATAACAATAATAATAAATATTTTCAGGGTTTGTTCTTGAGGCAAAGTTTTGCATTTTTGTGGAGTATTTTTTTTGTTTTGTTTTTGTTTCATTTCATGAAGCTCCTGCCCTCTTCTTGGTGACATGCTGCCAAATTACTTGTTTATGTTTCTATTTGTGTGTTTGTTTCATGATCAGCCTTAGCCTCAATCTTTCCCACATTCTGTTTTAAATAAAGCCAATTCTTTTGGGAAATATTCAAAGCTATTTTGTGCTCTGCATATTTCTGTGGAAAAAAATCTCCGCGTTACAGTCCTCGAGCTGGGACAGGGACAGTGGCATGTATCTCTCAGACACCTTTGCTTTAGCAGCAGGACATTTAGGGAAGTCTTTGCAGCTTGCATTCCTCAGCACAGGAACTCCACCACACAAATAGGTGGTGGGGATGGGCTAAGGCTGGAGGCCAGTGTTCTTGATTCTTAACACCTGGGCCTGAGGGAAGATTTGTGTGTGTGTGTGTGTGTGTGTGTGTGTGTGTGTGTGTGTGTGCGCGTTCATAAATAGATGATGATAGATAATAGAGATAGATGATTATAGATGGTAGATACCTAGATAGATACATAGATAGATTGATGATAAACAGACAGATGGAGGTCTTTTAACTGTTCTAATATTGTACCGCTTTTTATAATGGCAGTGTGAGATGCTCATAGAGTGAAAGAGTGTTAAGTGGTCAAATTTCAATAAACGACCATTTAAAGTCACTGGAAATTGTTCTGAGGTGGTACAACAGATGAAGAAAAACATATTTTGGAAATACTTGGTAGAAACAAGATATAGTCTTTTCAACCACAGCTCCCTCCCTCCCTCCCCAGTCTTCTCCCAAGTTCATTGTCACTGATGTCCCTCTGGAGCAGGGGATAGACCTGAGCACAGTGCCCTCCCTCCCACTGCTCATGCTATCTTCCTGGGAGAATTGGATTTCTTTACTTAAGGGCATTTTATTGAGTATGCTGTTACACTGGATTTCTTCGTAGATCATTGCCCAATATTTCTTGCTTCTAGGTTAATTAAAAACTACATTTTTTCATTTCTTACTTTCTGTGCTATAAACCATAGATAATACTGTGTAGACATAAACACTGAAGCATTATCTTCATGTTCAATCTATATTTATCTCTTTCATTGTATGTATTTTTTACTTTACCTTATTTTATACATGATTGTCTTGGTAATATTTTTATTTTGTATTTTTTTGAGTCAAGTTGATTGTTGATAGAAAATATTACCCTGCCTGGCTGATGTGGCTCAGTGGATTAAGCACCAGACTGCAAACCCAACTATTGCTGGTTCGATTCCCAGCCAGGGCACATAACCAGGTTGCAAGCCAGGTCTCCAGCCAGGTCTCCAGCCAGGTCCCCAGTTGGAGGCAAGGGAAAGGCAACCATACACTGCTGCCTTTCTTCCTCTCTCTCTACCTCCCTCTCTCCCCTCTCTCTAAAAATAATGAATAAAATATTTTAGAAAAGAATATATTCCTTTATATGCTAAATTGCATTTTAATCACAGCTTTAAAATTATGTCTTGCATTAGCAATTAGTACGTGTGAAATACTGTTCCATAGGCCTGGCTAAAGAGTGTCACATTCAGAAATGAAGTTTTGGCCTTGATGATATGTTATATCTTCTTTAACACAATCTAATTAGATGTTACTCCACAGCTGCTTCTCAAACTGCCTTTTTAGCATCTCCCATCTCCTAAAATTGTATGTGATGAGCATGAGGTTCAGATTCTACAATGACTTTGTTTGAATTGAACTAAGGTAATTGTGATATTTGAAATTGCAAGTCACTGAAAGTGCTATTAACTCTCAAAAATGTTCTTGTTGATTTAATCATTAGTGGCATTACAGTTGCTATAAGTCAATGCTTTGCTACAATGGAGGAAAATTTTAGTTAGATATGATTGGCTTCTTTTATTCAGAATAGTGCTTAGCATGGTTTAAGTGCTATTTATTTGCTTAAGTAATTATGTTGAAAATATAGACATTGTTCTATACAAAATTATATTTGTAACACTGTATATTATATCATATGAAAAACTTCTCAGACAAAATTCTCTTCCTAATTAAATTTGAGATTTTCACCTTATTTAGGTTATCAGAATGTTTATACTCCCTTTCATTTTATTATTGATTGAGTGATGATTGATTATGCTGTTACATTTGTCCCAAATTCTTTTCCCTTTGTTTCCTTCCATCCATACCTCCCTCCCTCCAGCAATACCACCCCCTTCAGTTCATGTCCATGGGTCATGCATGTAAGTTCTTTGGCTTTACCTTTTCTTGTATTATTATTAACATCTCCCTGTCTATCCTACACCCACCAACTATACTTCTTAATCCCTGCATCTTTCCCAACTTCTTCCCCTTACCCTCCAAATGTTCCCTGTTTCTTTGATTCTGTTCCCTCTCTGGTTGTCTGCTTAGTTTTTGTTTTTTAGATAGTTGTGAGTTTGCTAATTTTTTAATGTTTGTAATTTTGATATTCTTTTCCTTAAAGTGAGTTCCTTTAACGTTTCCTATAATAATAGCTTGGTGACAATGACATCCTTTAGCTTTACCTTGTCTGGGAAGCACTTTATCTGCCCTTCCATTCTAAATGATAGCTTTGATGGATAGAGCAATCATGGTTGAGGTCTTTGCTTTTCATCATTTTGAATACTTCTTGCTAGGTCCTTCTTGCTTGCAATGTTTCTTTGGAGAAATCAATGGGTGGTCTCATAGGAACCCCTTTGCAGAAAGATTTTTTCTCTTGCTGCCTTTAAGATTCTCTCTTTATCTTTAACCTTTTGGCATTTTAATTATGATGTGTCTTGGTCTAGTCCTCCTTGGATCTAGCTTGTTTGGGACTCTGCTTCCTGGACTTGTATGTCTATTTCCTTTGCTTATTAGGGAAATTTTTCTTCATTATTTTGTCACACAAGTTTTAGTTTCTTGTTCTTCCTCTTCTCCTTCTAGCACCCTATGATTCAGATATTTCAATGTTCAAAGTTGTCCCAGAGGTTCCTACACCTCCCCTCATTTTTTTCAACTTTTATTTCCTTTTTCTGTACTGGTTGATTGTTTATTTCTTCTTTATGTTGCAAATCATTGATTTGAATCCTGGTTTCCTTCCCTTCATCCTCAGTTTCATGTAGATATCACTTCATTTCACATAGCCTGGGCTTCACTTCTTCCTTTCTGCATTTGCTGTATTTAAATACATCTGCCAAATCTGTGAGCATCCTAATCACCAGTTTTTTGAACTCTGCATATTTGAGTTTGGCTACCTCCTTGGCTGTTAGGTTAGTTATTTCTTTGTTGCTCAGTTCTCCCACTGACCCCTAAATCTGCTCCCTCTTTTCGGCCATACTTCTCTGTCTCCTCAGCTTGACAGTTTTCTATGTTTGCCTGTGTCTTAGGAAGTTCTGTCTCTATACTCCCTTTCAATAATTGATAATGACTTTAGTTACATTTATAGCTAAATAACCCATATTTTACCATTTTAAGAGGTAGGTAAGTCCAGCACACAGAATATATTGTTGCTAGTAATTATCTAACGTATGGGCTCTACTTTCAATTATTTTTATCTCTAATCTCCATCATTCAAAATTCTATATTAGTTTGAAAGACAATGCTATGGACTGGATATTTATGTTTCCATAAAATGTACATATTGAAACTGTAATCATCAATGTGATGATATCGGTGATGCGGCCTTTGGGAGTTAATTAGGTCAGGAGAATGAAGCCCTAAGGGTGGGATTAGTGACCTTGTAAGAAAAGATATGAGAGAGATGATCTCTCTCCCTCCACTACATAAATGCAGCAAGAAGATGGTCCTCTTCAAGGCAAGCAGAGAGTTCCCACAGCACTGAGAGGCCATCCCTTGGATCATGGATGCTCCATCCTTCAGAACTGTAAGAAATAAATGTCTATTGTGTAAGCCCCCAGTTTATGGAATTCTCTTACAGCAGCCAGAGCAGACTAAAACAATTTAAACATGAAATCACAAGACAGTTTAATTTATTTTCTCAAGTCCATCAAAGACATTGATCATATTCTTATTTTATATTTATTTGTAAACATGCCTGTTCTCTGTTACTAGAAAGTAAAGTATTTCATGTCAGATGACTTTTCACTGACCTTTTATTTTACTGGAGTCTTAGAATAATGCTGTGCACATAATAGAAATAACCAGAAATTAAATTCTGAATTTAATTAGAAAGCATGACATAAGTGTGAACTGTTCCGAAATTAACATAAACTTAGATTCCAATTAATTTTATTATGTTTTTCACTTTTCCAGTTAGTGAAAATTTTAAAACAGTTAATAAAAGAGGGGATTTTTAAAAAAGGATAGAAATCCTTTATTATATTTCATTTTTGATAAGGGATCTGATGGAGAAATAATTGATAATTTATTATACCCAAATAAAACATCCTCATACTTAAAATACAACTTGTTTTTTATATAATTTATTTTGACATATTATTATAAGGTATATTAGAATGTAAGAGGCTGTGAAAAAATTACTATACCAGACCATGTCACAATGTTCTTAGGTTGTCCTTTAGAATATCTGTCCAATCTTTACCAAAGAAAACATGCACATGGATTTTCTTTTAGGAGCCTTAATTCTTTAAGCAGTAGAGGGGATTTATGTTGAAGACAGTGTATTCCATACACATTTTTAGCAATGGAGATATACAAAGGCTGTGTTTTAGAGCCACTCTTCCCATAATCCAGGAGTTGGTCTTATTGGCTTAATTTTTCTGGTTTGTTTCCATTGTACATAACAGGATCCACACACCACCAGCTGACAAAGCAGAGGAAACAATGCTATTTTTGTACATGTGTTGGGTGTTTTGTTAGATGGATAGAGTAATTCCAACATTGTAATTAAATGTTACAAAATAGGAACAACCAAAGATAAATATGAAAAAAAAAAATGCTGTATACTGATTGACATTGTGCCATGTAGGTCACTGGTGAGCTCTTTCTTATTGAAATTCTACAACCATTATACTCAAGCATTGCATTTTCTACATTTTCCTGTAATCATTTTCCCATTTTCATCAATCTCTTTATTGTTTCCATTTCATTCTACACTTGATCCATTCTCCTTTTGATCTAATGGTATCCTAGAGTAATGTACTTTATGTTCCACCTATATGCTGATGAATCTTCATAACTGTTCAGGTCCTTGAAAGCAGGGGTGATTTTCTGTTAGTCTTTCCATCTATTGTACTTTGACTAGTTTGCACATATACCTGCTCTGTAATATGCATTAAATTGAACTAAAGGAAATTGAAACAGAACTCATAGACCCTTTTATCTCTGCTTCCAACTTTTACATTGAACTCTATGTTGTTCACACTTACATAATGTTCAACAGGCATTTTAACCTCAACTTACTCTACAGATCCACTGTGACCATTGTCTCTCTTCCCTCACACTCTATTTAATTTAATACCATCTACATATTCATTTTTCAGCTCTTACTTACTCTCAGCACCTGATAAAACATTGATTCCTGGACATTTTAATCCCCAAAGTACCTCCAATACATCTCCTTTTCTATTCACTGATGTCTGTGTCATAAATCAGACCCTGGCATATTTCACACCCAATTATGTCTAAATGGTGACCCAGACTCTAGTCACTAAATCATCACAAAATTCCTCAGCATAAGCCTAAGATCTTAAGTATCTATATTATTGTGTTGTCCCTGCTCAATTTTTTTTTAAATGTCTGAAATAATTAAGATAAGGGTGAGGTGAAGTTACATTATTCTCTGTGACTTGTTCAGTAAAATGCTAAGTGCTGGCTCTAAGGTCAGGCCACTTAGGTTTTCAATTCATCACCTCTGATTCTAAGCCATAGTTTCCCCATCAGTAAAACTGATATAATAAGAGAGCAATCTCATAGAGTTGTTTTTAGGATTTAATGAAAAATCCATTTAAAGAGCTTAGAAGAGAGTCAACAAGAAAGTAATGAGTAAATGTAAGCTTAATAATCTTCAATGTTTGGTTAGGTAACCATCTTGGTTGTTTTAATTCTAGTCATCCTCAAAAGCTCAGATACATATCAACTTCACAAAACTAAAACCATTGAAATCTATTATAATACATGTAACATTAAAAACAATCTCTTTAAGCATCTGTTTACCTTCACTGTAGGAACACAGTATAAGTATATCTAATTTCCATGTCTCTCACACCCAGAAGAGTGCCTAGTAAATTGTGTTTTTTTGATTTAATGCTTCCTGAACAGAACTGACATGATTCTATATTTCCCAATCATCAACAGCTTGAAGATAAAAATAGAGCCTTGAAAGAATCACAAACAATTTGAAGTTCCATTCTCACTCTACAAAAGCTCCAGCCTCTTTCAAGTTGTTTTGAAATAGAGGATATTTCCATTTGCTCTGAAAAAAAAATTGTGCCTTTGGATTTTTATGGTATTGGCCACTTTCCTCTATTCATCTGTATCAGTATCTATTGTCAGTTTCAGTTACCGCAGTTACCCAAAAAGCAGCTATGTTGCTGAAACCAATATTGCTGCAGATAAATTATAGCATCCATTCTGAGTTTTCAATGTTTGCTTCGGGAAGTACTGATATTTCTTTTAAAAAATGGTAATACTTTATCTCCTTGTGTTTCCAAGTAAATGACACTGATACAAGTTAAATGATATTCTTTTTGCTTTTAACATGTGTCTACAATTAGCTGCTGACTAATATCAACAGGGTTGATGCATATGTAAATGTTTTTGCATTCCATTTCTATTGAAATTATTACTGACACTATGACTAACACTTTGAATTAATAATGCCATATGAATTTTAGAAAAGCTTTTTTTCACTATTGTGTATGTGTGTGTGAGAAAGAGAGAGAGAGACAGACAGACAGAGACAGAGAGAGATGGAGACAGAAAGATTGCAACACATGTGCCATTTTACCACATTATGAATTATCAGGGAGTGAGCAGAAAACAAATAGACATGAAATAACGATGTTAAATTGTTTAGAACTTCCACCTAAAACTTGGTCCATGTTCGTTAAACCAAAATGCATATTTTCACTATAACTCTCCACAATCCTTTATGCATACAGTATTGTTGAGTCAACCATCCTTTATATTCAGGTTCATGTTATATCTCAGGAAAAATAAAAATTTTGCTCAGATTAAAGACACTAATAACCAATAAGTCAGAGTAAATAAAACTATCTTAGTCTATTTCAAATGCAATATTTAGTTATACATAGAATATTAATAAATTAGTGATATTATTATACAAATTCTAGACACAAGCCATGGTCTTTGTCAGGTTGTAGGACAAAGAAGCAAAGCACACTATCTGTACTGAATGACATATTTTGAAAGGAAACAAATGTGTAAAAATATAGAATTAACAATTTAACTTTGCTTGTGATTAGAAAAAAAAAGAAAAAGAAAACAAGGAAAGTTGTAAGTGCTATACTACTTGAGAAGGAAAAGACTTCTGAAGACCATAGAAGAATGATAATGTGTAGTGTGTGATATTTCACATTCATAAACCTATGGGTAAATGCAGCACAGATATATTGAGTCTATAAACTAATAGTATTTTATCCTGATCAGTCCAATGCATTGTTAAAAATGATGCCAATTATTATAAATCAGAAACATTCACATTTGGACTAAGGAGAGAGATTATCTGTACTTTCCAAGAAATATACATATTTCTAGTTACTAATATCACTGTAAATATTTAAAGGGAAAGATGAGAATAAGTTAATATTTACAAAGTATAACAGGAATATTCAAATCATTTCTAATCAGAAGTGTTTCCAACTTGTTCTAACTCTGTGTTTTTCATTTGAAAATAAATTTGAATTCTTTCAGCCTTGACTTAAATTGTAGATAAAATAGATTTGTGCAACATAGAATAAAGGGCTTTTAACAGATTTAGAACATTTACAGATAGCAAATATGTCATGTGAAACATTGTGAAAGTGTAAGAATTAAGAACCTTATGGATTAATTTTCCTTCAAAATACAAACTGAATATAAAACTATGAGAAAGTTACTTGGGAGACAAAACTAAATATAACAAACTAGTAAGAAAATATTTTCAAATATTGTTGACATGTTGCTTTCAATGAGATAACATAAATTGACTCACCTCAACAGGCACTTTGTTTTAATTACTATAACTGAATAATCAAAATTAATTCTGTAAATGCTATTGCCTACAATTTGCATGAGCATTTTTCACAAGCTTTGACTATTTTCCAAATCCGTGCATAGGTACAAAGACAAAGTGAAGACAAAACAGACAAAAACCACCTAAAATGGTTTGTTACAGACCAATAAAGGCATTTCACCTTTCTCTGGTGATTAGTTACCCTTTGGTATATCCTCAATTAAATTGTGCTCCTCCACTTTATATTAAATATACTCAAATTTCTGTACTATAAGGGAAAATGTACCATTCAGTAACCAGATACACTGCTCAGCTATCTTCCAGTTACTGTACTTTATCTTGCCATATTTACCACAAATGAATATCTGGAAAAAGTAAATCAATTCAATTGTTCTTGTATCCCTTACCACTTCTTAAATTTAGGTTTAAAAATAATTTCATAAATAAATTATTTATGTAGATTTATTTACAAATTTACTTACTATCACTGGCCATTTCTTATTCTTAAGATATTCTCATCCGTACCTAACCTTAAGTACTAATTAAGTACTGATTCACTCTTCCATCGTCTACTATGTTCTCCAGCAGCAATCTCATTCACTGTTACACCATCAACAGTCATTTACATAGTATGATTTGTTAATCCCTACTTCTTTTTTTTTTTTTAAAGATTTTATTTCATTAGTTTTAGAAAGAGGGGAAGGGAGAGAGGCAGAGAGGGAGAGAGACATCAATGTATGGTTGCATTTCACCTGCCACCAGCCACACACACACCTGACTGGAGACCTGGTTTGCAACCTGGTTATGTGCCCTGGCTGGGGAATTGAACCTGCGACCTTTGGGTTTGCAGGCCGGCACCTTAACCACTGTGCTACCAGCCAGGGCTATAATCCCTACTACTTAACTAGACTTTGTTTTTGAGATTTACTCATAAACCAATTCATAATTAAAATATATATTTTAACACCTCCTGTGCCATCTTAAAGTAAAAAGCATGCATGTTATTTAGCTCAATACCTAGCATTGAATGTGACACAATTTTATATAGCAGCTATTGCTTGTAAAATTTTATGGAGTTCATAATTTGACATTTTACAATTAATTATTTAAATATCTATGTTTGAAATATTTATGTATACCTTATTTAAAATATTTTGTTTATTTATTTTTAGACAAATAAGGAGATAAACATCAATGCATGCTTGACTCTTGCTTGCCTTCAGCTGGGAGTCCTGTCTGCAACCCAGGCATGTGCCCTGGCTGGGAATCAAACCAGCAACTCTTTAGTTCACATGACAGCACTCAACCCATTGAGTCACACCAGCTAAGGCTTATGTATACCTTATTTAAATGTTCTTATCACAAAATGGAAAATAAACAAACAAAAACACAAAGAAGATGGTATAAGAAACTTTTGGACATGATATGTGAATTTGCAGTATTGATAGTGATGATGGTTTTATGACTGTATACTTATCTACAGACACATCAAGTTGTATGTATTAAGTATCTATAGCTTTGTATGTGTCAATTGTGCCTAAAAAAATACAGTTTAAAAGAAAACTATCTTCAGGTTTGGCTTACTATGCCCAATCGTGAGGTATACTCTAAATGATTTATGAATGAAATTTGAAAACATGTAGTTAATGTGGGTTAATTGTTCTTCTAAGTCTACATAACAATAAATCTACAGTTATAAACATTATATATATTTGGTTTTGGTTTTAGAAAAGCATTCTGTATATAATTGACCCCCTTATATTCTAATATTCAAATGTTAACTGCAACATCCTTATTTTATCCCAGTGTAAAATTTTGTATTGTACATTGTTTTAATATTGGATCATTGAGGTTTTAATTATAACATAACAATCCTCTGATAGATTCAGTTGGCTAAAAGAGGCCATAAAGTGTGTTTTTCAAAGGACATATAAAATATGGTGGCATAATGTGTCTTATATTAATATGTCAAGTAATTTAAAAATGATAATATATCCTAATGTAATAAGAAAAGCAATGTCTAGTCTAACAATTTTATGGTGATCAGAATAGAAGTGGTTTATACTTTTCAACTAAACTCAACATATTAGTATTATTTAGAACTGATTTTTACCTTTGGATATAAACATCAGCTTTATTTGGCTATTATTTAATTGATTATATACATTTTGAGAAAAATTCATATCATTATCTAACATGCAAATTAATGAGCTAACTATCGAATCGTATGGTTGAAAATAGATTTTCTGTGAAAATTGTGAAATCTTTCTCTTTTTATCATATATGGTAGTCTTCTATAAGTTATCATAAAACAACCTCCAAGTAGCAGCAAAGTCAAAAGCTGAGAGCAGAAAACACACACACACACTTCGAATTATCAACACCAGTCAAGATAGTATTGGAAAAAAATAGTGAAAAAATATGTGCTTCTCTATAGTAGAAAAATTGTTACTTGACCTGTCAATCTTGTCAGAAAATGTATATGAACATTTTTATTATTTAAATAATTTGGTTTTGCCCTGGCTGGTGGTTCAAAGGATAAGGCGCTGGCCTGCAAACCCAAAGGTCACTGGTTCAATTCACTAATCAGGGCACATAACCAGGTTGCAAGCCAGGTCTCTAGCTGGGTCCGTGGCTGGAGGCAGGTAAAAGGCAACCATACAGTGATTTTCCTCTCCCTCTCTGCCTCTCTCCATTCCCCTCTCTCTAAAAATAATACATAAATAAATAAATAAATTATGTTTTATTTTGATTTTTGTTTTGGATTTTACAATTAGGCAAATGGACTGAATTAAATAATAGGTTCTATTTTACAATTTCAAGATCTATAATATATCTCTTTAAAAACTGATTTATACCACCTTACAAGTTTGTTTATTGTGGTTACTTATGAATCTTTAATAAGGTTTATTTACTTAAATTTGAATAGGACACCTGTGAAAAGTATAAATTCTAAAGTTAATGATCTGTAAATAGAAGTTTCTTTGGGAGCCACTAATAAGAGCATCCTTTTTCATCTTGAGTTCTAATATCATTCAATGTTAAATAATTTCCTGAAAATGTAGAAGATAACCAATTCAGATAATTATTTTAAAAGGCTTTCCTTTAAAAATCTCTCATGGGATTAGTTAAATTTTAATATGGACTAGTCATGCTGTAGTTATTTTACTTTATTTTATTTATTTGTAATTTATTGTGGTGATATTGGTTAATAAAATTTTATAGGTTTCACATATTCAGTTCTACAATACATCATCTGTATAGTGTTCTGTGTTTATCACTCCAAGGCAAGTCTCTTTACGTCTTTAAAATTCATTTTCTTTAAAATTTCATGTATGAAATATTTGTCAGTCTTCTATTTGCCTCCTTTATTATTGTCCACATCTTATATTTTAGAGGTAGCTTTTCATTTTGTTTTGTGTTAAATAACTATTGATACCAATATCAATGTCATACAGAGAAATTTGACTATGTTGCAGTTTGCAGAGCTGTACTTTTCTATTCAGTCAATAAATGAGCTGGGTTTATAATGGATTGTGAAGGTAATAGTAAACTTTCAACAAAATGAAAGTAAAATAACAATATTTGTAGAAATCCAAGGACATACATTTTATTTATTATTATTATTTATTTATTTAAATATTTTATTTATTATTTCCAGAGAGAGAGAGGGAGAGAGGGAGAGAGGCAAAGAGGGAGAGAAACATAACTGTATGGTTGTCTTTCACATGCCTTCAGCTGGGGAACTTGCTGGAGATCTGGCTTGCAACTGGTTAAGTGCCCCAGCTGGGAATTGAACAAGCAACCTTTGGGTTCACAGACTGGCACTTTATCCACTGTGCTACTAGCCAGGGGAAATACATTTTAAAACAAAGATAAAGTAGGTGATTTCCTATGAAAATAGATTATGGAAAAATGACCCTACCCATTATTTAAGAAAGCTTTAAAAATGCTATTGTTTTAAAAGTTAAAAAAAAGTTATCTTGGTAGTGGAATTGCTGGATCAAAAGGCAATTCCATTTTTAGTTTTTTAAGGAAACTCCATACTGTTTTCCATAGTGGCTGCACCAGCCTGCATTCCCACTAACAGTGCACCAGGGTTCCCTTTTCCCCACATCCTTGTCAACACTTGTTTGTTGATGTTCATAGCAGTGCTATTTACAATTAGCCAAGTGCTGGAAACAGCCTAAGTGACCATCAGTGGATGATTAGATTAAAAAACTGGTACATTTACACAATGGAATACTACACAGCAGAAAGAAAGAAGGAACTCCTATCCTTTGCAACAACATGGAAGGAACTAAGAAGTATTATGCTTAGTGAAATAAGCCAGTCAGTGAAAGACAAATACCATATGATCTCACCCATATCAGGACAACAATGAACAAAATAAACAAATAAGCAAAACAAAACCAGATACATGAATACAATGAATAGACTTTCAGTGGGTAGAGGGGAGGGGAGAGGGGAGAAGAGGGGGCAAGGAAGGGGCGCAGTTTAGCCAAGGAACTAGCATGGAAGAACCATGGACATGGACAACAAGTGGGATTGACTTTGAGGGGGAGTGGGAGGGTGGTGAAGGGGACAGAGGGAAGGAAAAAGGGGATGGATGTAATACAACAATAAAATTAAATTAAAAAAAAAGTTATCCATCATCTCCCCCAAAATATTTCTAAATTCCTAGAGTGTAGGAAAATGCTTTCTAAGTATATATGAAAATCCAGATGCAATAGCAGAAAATATTTATAAATTAGACAACAAAGATTTACATGAGAACAAAAGTTATAAACAAATTAAAATATATATAATTAACTTGGATGAAAACATTTGTGACATATATCACACAAATAAATAATAGTCTACTTTTGAAACAAAAGAAAAATCTGAGACCCTGGCTGATGGCACAGTGGATAAGGCTCTGGCCTGCAAACCCAAATGTTGCTGGTTCAAGCTAGGGCAACATAACTAGGTTGCAAACCAGGTCTCCAGTCATGTCCATAGCTGGGGGCAGGTGAAAGGCAACCATACATTGATGTTTCTCTTCCTCTCTTCCTCTCTCCCTTCCTCTCTTTCTAAAAATAGTAAATAAGATATTTTAAAAAGAAAAAGAAAAAAAAAGATAATCTGTAAGATATGAAATGACAATTAACCAACAAAAGAGGGGCTGTTAATTACATATAAATTAAAATGTGTTCAAAAACAACTTTTTGCCATGGACAAATCTCAAAAGCATTAAGCTAAATAACATGATCCAGATACAAAAGACTATACTTATATTTAACAATTTAATTCATAGGAAATGTCCAACAAAGGCAAATCTATATGTAGAGACAGAAAGTAAAATGTAGTTTCCTGACGCTGTGAATGGAATGGGATTAACTGTAAATAATTATGAGAGATTTCATTGGAGTGATGCAATCATTCTAAAATTAGGTTATGGAAATGGGTTCACAAACTGGTAAATTTACTAAATATCATCTAACTGTATACTTCAAGCAAGTGAGTTTTATGGTATGGCAATTATACCTCAATAGAATTCTTTTTTTACAAACAACTGAAAATTTCTGATCTCTCACTTTTACAGAGTTGAGTTTCCAAAAAAGAAAAAGCAGCCAGTTTTTAAATAGAATTTAGAGGCAGTCCAGAGGATTCAGAACCTGGTAGCTTGACAATGAATTGATAGCATTCTCACTTTCTCAGCTCCAGCTTCTGATACGTTGCAAAGTTTTGCAAAGTAAGAAGAGGTCTCATGGTGCACATAACGCCATGGCGTGAGTTGACACTTGTTGCTAAGGCCTCTAATTGCCCACGAGTCTCCATTGTCCTAGAGTGAATGTAGGGCTTTGCAGCATCTGGTTGTCCAGCAGCCTGCCATGACCAGAGATGCAGAGGTTATGTTTGTGGAGAGGCATGACCCCAAAAGAGAGATAGATGTGCATTTTGCCACAAGTTAACAAAATCATGAGAATACCCACACCACTAAGTCTGCAGCACCGACCAAAGTGGCACCAGCCTAGAGTAACAGGTCCTGAGACACTCTACAAGGTAAAATAGACATTGCTGTCTGTGACAGTAAGTCCATGTGTCAACTTGACTGGATCATGGATTGCTCAGATATTTGGCTAAAAGTTATTTCTGGTTAAGTCTATGAGGGTGTTTTCAGATTAAATTAACATTTGAACAGTCTTTTCTTGGTCTCTGGCTTGTAGACAGTAGAACTTGAAATGATTTCTCATAATTGTGTAAGCTTATTTTTTGTAATAAATCTCTAGATGGATAGATGGAGAGATAGATGATAGATAATAGATATGGATATCGATAACTTATTGGTTCTATTCTCTAGAAAACTCTAATATAATCCTCCCAGCTTTCTACTGATGAAAAGTACACTAAAATTTTGTCCAAAGGGTATTTTTTCCCAATTAAGGAGGGCCCAAAAGAGTGATGGAAAAAAACCTGATATCTTATAGGACAGAGTCAAGAGTCAAAGTGCACAATGAAGTAAGGAAATAATCCTAGGGATGAGAATTTGGGCATAATCAGGGGACCCCTGGTATAGGACACTTGACAACAACTACCTGGAAAATTGCTATGGAAGGTTATTGTTATGTATCTACCATTCTTCTATGTTTCTAATAAGAGTGTTTACTGTCATTGTTTACCACTGTTTGTTGGGTGTTTAGGATAATGCCTTGTTCTTTTAGTTCGTGGATCTCCACATCAAGAGAAGCTGTGCCTGGACCTGATGTAAATCAGACATTCCTGATCTGTAATACCGGTGGGTGACAGATGAGATAATTGGTATTTCTGTAATAAGAGTGAGACTACTTTGCAATGTGGGAGAGGCATGAACACTTTTAGCTAAGCTCTATGGTAAAGTCTCCAAATCGCCCCTCCCTGTAACCACACCGTTTGACATATAAATTTGCTGTGCCCTTCCACGGAGACCCTGACATGATCCTGTGACCTGTTTTGGAGAAGAAAGACTATTGGCCAGATGTAATAGAAGCATAAGCTTTAATTAAGGACTTGAGCATTTCTGCTGGTGCTATTATTTTCTTCCATTGCTTTGACATGGGCATTCTCAAGATACCCAGTGGTCCAGGAAGGAGGGAGAGAATTGAATTATCACAGTTGTCTGAGTCACCACCATTCTAGATTATTAGTCAGCCAGCTGAGTTCTAGATTTGACCAAACCCACCCATCAGCAGAACCATCTAGCTGGCCTCCCCATACATGTTCATGATATATGCTTATTTTCTTAGCAAATTGAGGTATTCACACTATTTTTAATGAATCATTGTAACATTTATTCAAAGAATTACCTCATTCTCATACGAAATCATGGTATTTTGTTAGAATAACCTATGTTATTCTAATACTATATAAGACATTCAATTCTGAACTACTCTGTTTTCTAGTTTATTAGTAACCTTGTATTATATATTGACTTTAGAAAGTAACCAGTATTTTAACTGACTGCTAGATTTTAGATAAAATAAGTTGTGCCATTTAAGTGTATGAAGTTATAAATTTTAAATAGAAAACTCACTCATGTATGAAACCATTTAACAAAATAATAATATAACCACAGCTACTTTTATTTCCTAGGAAAGGTCATTTGAGTATAAATATAACATTGTAAAAAGTGTGACTGTGGTGAAACAAAATCAATTTTAAACTATTTATCCCATAGTAATAAACACCTATGTTTATCCTCATTCTCATTAGCAGTTAATTCAGTCATGTCTGTGTAATGATTAGTCCTGAATATGACCTTCTTTTCTTTCTAGGTGATTAACCTTTTGCCATGCTCTCATATGCATGAGGTATGGACCTTACTTTTATTTTCAGTTTTACATTGAAATAGGCATTATATTAGTGAAAATTATATAGTCTATTTTAAGATGCAAAGCATATTTTCTTTGCACTTAATTAATGTATATTGTTATTAATTCTTACTTTGTCATTGAATTAGAGCATGGATTTATAACATATTTATTGCATATTTTCTCTAGATCTAGCCCATGCTAAGCACATATACAATGAAGGACATCCTTTCTGCTATTATACTTTCACATTTTCCACTTCCCAGAGCTCATTATTATTGTTTAATGAGAAGCCCTGAAGATTCCTTTATTTCTGAACCCATTTGCGTCTAAGTACATTATCCAACTGATATAAGTCAACAGTTCTTCTGCCATCAGGAATGTTCAGAGCTGAAACAGACATCAGACTATGTTCCCAAATGCACTCACACATAAAGGGATATATGTCAAATTCTGAAGATGTCCCACTCACAGTGCTATCCCAAAGATGGACTGGTTAGGTATTGAAGCTCCACACACATAGCAGAGAGGGGCACCAGTGTCCCCTTCTTCACACGTCTCATATCTGCACTGGTCAGTTTTTCAGTTTTTCAGAGCTGCACACAACAGCCCACTGAAGCAACAATCATGAGTTAAATGATGGTCTCTCTCTTCCCCCTCTGAGCTTTCTGCTTATACGGATAGAAAAAGAAAAAGTTGAGACATGAATCACAGTGTAAGTTATCAATTTATAAACCCAGTTTATAACAAGTGTCTAGCACTAAGTCTGAGGTTCATGTTACAGTGGGAGGTGTATCATCTGTTCTCAGCTTTGCATCCTAGTTGACAAGTTGGGGACAATAAAAAAATTGCTCACCACTTATGACTATGTGGGGAAAAAAAAGATATTTCATGCCATGGTTTTTGTAAAAATAAAAGATAGTTTTATATTAAGAGTTATTTTTAATTAAATGTAAACTAAGGAAATCAATACAAAGAAATGGGATAAAATCAGGTGTTAATGTGAAATAAAATATGGATTATAAAGACAGGATGTTAGTTTTCTATTACTGCTGTTACTTATCACCACAACTTCAGTGGTTTTAAGACACATTATAATAATTTATAGTTGTATAGGTCAGAAGTCAAATGCAGGTCTCACTTGGTTAAAGGTTGCATTGCCTCTTGGGGGTGGTCTACAAGAGAATAGATTTCAGTGCCTTTTCTAGCTTCCTGAGGTCACCATACTCCTTGGCTTCTGACCCCTCCATCATTTTCAAAGGTAGTGACTAATAAATTAAATACATTGCACTAATTTCGTTCCATAGCACACCTCCCTCTGACTGCTGTTGGAATGGTTTTCTGCTTTTAAAAATTCATGTTATTAGGTTGTAACCACTTTGATAATCCAAGATAATCTCTCCATCTCATATCTCTATCTAATTTCTATCTTAATCACATCCATTAAATTTCTTTTCACCCAAAATGGGGAAAAAAAGAATCAGTCCATCACCAAAAGGAAAGGAAGAATCCCCAGAAAGAACACAAAATGAAACAGAGGCACCTGGAATATCAGATCAGGAATTCAAAAGAATGATGATAGAGAAGCTCAGTGTGCTCAGCCACATCAAAGAAAACTGTAAACAACTCGAGGAGAACTACAAAGAACTCCAGGGAAATTACAAAGAACTCCAGGGAAATTACAAAGAACTCCAGGGAAATTACAAAGAACTCCAGGGAAGTTACAAGGAACTTACTGAGAACTACAACAGCATGAAAAAGGACATGGAAACTATCAATAAGTGCCAGCAGGAAATGAAGAATACAATTTCTGAATTGAAGAATACAGT
>PVIW01004593.1:0-128055 GCA_004026585.1 Noctilio leporinus | reverse complement strand
AGATGGCTGTTCACCCTTAATAATCCCTGACTGGTCCAGATGGAGCCTGGACCTGAGGGCTTTTAGCAGAGGGAAAAAAAAAGAAAGAAAACAAGGGAAAAAGTCCAAGAGAAAGAGAAATCAATATTAATAAAGAAAAGGTTTAGGTGTCTGTTCACCCTTTATGATCTCTGTTTGGTCCAGGTGGAGCCAGGACCAGTGGGTTTTATCAGGGAGAAAAGAAAGGAGAAAGAAAGAAAGAAAAAAAAAAAAAAAAAAAAAAGGAGGGGGGGAGAAAGTCACAAGACAAAGAAATCAATAATAATAAAGAAAGGTTGTAGCTGTGTGTTACCCCTTTATGATTTCTGATTGGTCCAGGTGGAGCCAGAACCTGTCGGCTTTACCAGGAAGAAAAGGAAAAGAAAAATTTAAAAAAAAGGAAGAAAAGAATAAAGAAAAGGTTCAGGAAGGCTGGGGAAGGGAGGAATACTTAGATTGAGGACTGGGAATGTGTTATATCCACAGAGTGAGTAGACTTTAATTCGAGAGTAGGGGGAGGGTCCTGGGTATTTAGGTGGATTGAGGTATAGTGGGGATTAAGAATATGTGAGAAGTAACTTTTGCAAAGGATATGTTGGGGATTAATAGTTCATATTGCTCTCGGTATAACTCAGGTGCTTGAGATTGGCAGCAATCCCTTTCCTGAGGCTACCTCTTTTTCTTGGTCAAGACTTTACAGTCTATAGTCTAAATTCTATCCAGTCTTGGCGCATGGCAGGGCCTCTGATTGTCACAGTAGGGCTGATTCTGAGTGTCCGCCCCCAGGTAGGCTGGGCCTTCCGCAGCCTGGCTGGGTTTTAGGGTTGTGGGTGTTCTGGAGCCCGCAGGGTGCCCCCTCCCACTCCTGGCGGAAGTTTCTGCCCAGGATGAGCACCCAGCACCCCTGAAGGGCAGCCTGAAACTTTGCTGGTCCCTTTGACGACGGGCCTCGCCCCTGCAGTTCCGGGAGGAGGCCGCCCCTGTCTGTCAACACTGTCCGGGTCCGCCTACACTGTCCCGCCCTCCGGGGGCAAGCACCACGCCTCCAAGCCAACCAGCTCTCCAGGGAGACCTTTATGCGGCCTCTTTGATGAGACCCTCCCAGGCGTGGGCGGTGCTGCCTTTGTCTCTGGCAATGGCAAGTCAGTTGCCCCCGCTACTAGTTCCCGGCTCGCTGGCTCGCCGTTTGGAGTTTCCACTGAGCCTGGGGGCCTGTGTGGTTGTGCAGGGCTGGGCCTTCCCCCTAGCAGGGGCTTCTAGCTGCTGTTTCCCCAATGGCCCAGCAGCACCATTTTCAGCCCTCTTGCCGCCCCGGCCGGTGCACTTCCCCGCTCCCCCGCTCCGGCTTCCCGCAGGACTCTTCTCCTCCGCCTCTAGCCCCATGAGGAGCCTCCTCTCCCTGTTGCCGGAGTGAGTCTCCCACACAGTCCCTCCCCTGCAAGAGTTCAATTCCGCATTCCCTGCGGTGCTTGCCCTCATCGCCCGCACTTCACTGTTGAGACTTCCAGTCGCCAGGGAGCCCGGAGCTGGCTCCAGTCAAACTCCCCGCCCTGGGCCAAGCCGCCACTTCCCAGAGCCGACCTTGGCCTGCTGGCCGGTCAGTCAGGAATATCCCACCTACTGTCCTGCTGGCCTCCTCTGCCTCTGGGCTGTGCTCCCCTGTGTCCAGATGCTGCCCGTTCCAATTCCTAGGGTCCTGAAGATGCCTCACACTCCCTATCTTGTCCTCTAGCTGCTTTGGTACTCGAGAACACCATCAGCACTGCTCTCTACTCTGTCGCCATCTTCCCGATCCTAATTATGCATTTTTTATAACTGAAGAATGTACCTCTAGTTATTCTGATAGATTCCTGTCATTTCCTTCATTGAGGGCTAATTTCAAATGAAAAAGTGACAAAAGCAGTTAGAAGCACTTTGCTTCTTCTGTAGTTTTCTGCCATCTACATTTGTTGATACTTGGAGTATTTCTAATCCTGAACCTGACAGTGGGATGAAAGATAGTTTGAACATTTAAATAATATTGCATTGAGTTATTCCAGAGCCAAGATGTTTATATATCAGGCACAATCTAAAAAGACAAAGATAGATGTATAAACAAGTGTTTTAAAAGGTACTATTATAAAAGTATGGGCAAGATTAAAAATAGCTAACATCAAGAAGACAGTACAGTTACTATGGCAGAGTTGCCACCTTTGGTCTGAAGGGGCAAGGAGAGGGAGTAGCCAGAACTAAGACATGAAAGGAATAGGCTGAAGGCTGGCTAATAGGAGCTGTGCCATTGGTAGAAAAACACAGTCAACTTACTACAACCTGTCAAGGAAAAAGCTTATGAAAAATATACTGACCTCATACTTGTCCAGACCTCCATTCTCCTAAATGAGCCACCCATCTGACAAAATGAACATATAGAGAAAGGGCAAAGAAGGCTGTTGATGAGTGTTCCAGGGAGAAGTGGAGAAGCTGGTTTACAAATGGAAGATTCTTAGCAGATAGCACAGAAGCATAGCACCCAAAACACAAATATGGTCTGTGTACCACACAAAGAGGTCTAATTCAAGGGGCCAGGGAGAAATAGCATCTAGAGGGCCTACCCTGTGTTAGCTGATGGTATTCTGATTTAGGTAAACAGTCAGGGAAGGTTTATGAAATATCACTATTCCATTTTACACTATTTCAATAATTTTTCCAAGTTTATAATGGCTATGTCACTGTTGGAACCAAGATTTACAGGGCTTTGAAGTCACCTTACCCTTCAAATTGGAGGAAGTGAGCTAGGCTCAGAGAGAGCCTAGAGGCTGGCAGTTAAGACTACGTTAAAAATTAGATATCCTCAGAACAGCTTAAATGCTCAAGTCACACAGGCTCTGGGGAAAAAGCAAAAGTTTGTAAGGCAACAGAAATTATATAGCATTACCCTCTTGTAGAATGCAACTAAGCAACACTGAAATGAAAATCACATTCCAGAGAATTCTCCTTCTCAGGAGTATGAAAGCTGTACCACTAATTTAAAAAGATACTATTATAGCAATAGGATATTTCTCTGATCCTTTCACATCCCCATATGTAAATGGCCATTTTTTCTATGCCTGGTAAAAAGGAATAATTTGGGGTTTAGTATGCTAGCTAGAGTGTTCCATACTTTATAAGGTAAAATCTCTACTTTCTGCTGACAGGGAGTATACTTTAGTGATTTTAGCTGAGAAATCTATGAAAATCTGCATTTATATTGTTAATTGCACTAAGTATGTAAGAAGTATGACTCTCAAAAATGAAGAGCATTGCTGCTTGCTATGGAGTTTTTTAACACATCATCGCGAGATTATAAGCGTAGCCTTCCCAAAGCAGTAGCTGGCAAAGTAAAGAAGTGCCAGGTTGTTTTGGCCCCATCATACTTGAGAGGCTTTTGATTTGACATTTAACTACTTAATGGTGCAATGGACTCAGAAATTTCAAGTGGAATCTCAGGTCCAGCTCCCACTCATATAGTTTATTAAAATCATTTTTTCTCCAGGACTCACTTCCTTCCCTTGTCACATGTATGATTTGAATTTCATGGTTTGAGTTCCTTGATTGTGCCTAGATTGCTCATGGTAGGATTAAGTGAAAATAAAGGGGTTTATCTACAGTAAGTTTATATCCCTAAGCAATCTGTCCATCACTTACCCATATTTTATAGTAAGCAAATAATATCAAGTTTTCTTATTAATTAAATAAGTTTTAAAAATTAAATCCAAATTCTCCCATCTCCATGAAACAATTGTTTTTCTTCAGGTTTTTTTTTTTTCACAATATATCTATAATATTAAAAGGTATTATTTTCAGGCATTCTTTTTAACACACAATCCTGCAAGTTTAACAAATATGTACTGTTAAGGAATCACAGCTTGCATTAAGATAGATATATACTTCCATCACCCACAAAAGTTCCCTAATGTCTTTCTAGCCAATACCACCTTCCAACCTAGGTGCTGGAAACTACTGATATGTGTTCTATGCTCATAGTTTTGCAAATAATTGAGAATGTGATATACACAGAATGTGTATATCATGCAGACATTTAAATCTGACTTTTTTCACTTGGGATAATGCATTTGAGACTCTCTAAATTATAGAATATATCCATAGTTCATTCTTGTTTTTCTTTGATTGACTTTAAGGTTTGTTCTTTATTGTTGATTTTCATCAATTTGATTATTTTGTGCCTGATGTGATTTTTCTAGGTTTTGTTCAGTTTGATGTTCTTACATCTTCCTGGATCTATATTTAAGTGTCTTTTCTTCTTTCTATTTCTGCCTTCTATTTTCTTTTAGAGCACAGCTTTAAGCGGAAGGGAAGCCTCAGTGAAATTTGCATTTTGTTTTTTGTTACCCTTCTCTCCCCAGCTGGATTAAATGTCTGGGTTAGAAAGTTAACATGACATTAAATGAATATATTGTGGTTTGGGATTATTTGTATTCTTCAGAATTCCATGGTCTTAGTACAATTGATACCTTGCAAGAAATATTCAATTAAAAATGACTTAAAAGCAGTTGAAGATTATAATTCAAATAGGATGTAGATAATTATAAACCCTAATGTGATTGATGAAGTTATTTCACTTTGTCTACCTAATTCCCTCTAATATTATATTAAATTGCTTCTGTGAGTTTATGAATTCATCCACAGCAGTAGGGCAAAGCTTTGGATACTAGTTGTTACTAATTGTACTAGTTATTTAACTTCAGGGCTTAGTTTCTCTACATGTAAAATGTTGATAAAAGATAATTTTTATTAAAAATGTACAAAATATAGAGCCAATATAACAAAATAAAATATAAGGTAGTACAAATATGGAGAGTTTATGTAATGAAGTGCTTCATTACTGTAAATTAATGCCAGAATATGTATGATAAAGGCCCTGCTGGAGCTTAGATTTGCAGTCAATAGATATGCCTATAATTTCTATATCCCTTCTGTTTCATTAAATAACCTGAGCAATTTCATTCTGGGCTTTACTTTCCATATTCAGCATTTTGGTATTGCTGATTACTTTATTGCAAACATCACACTATCAGAAACTTGGGGTTCATGAGGGAGGAGGCTGCTCATGAGAAGCAGTTTTACGGGACCTGGATGAGCAACTTGGATAGAGATCAGCATGGTGCCGGGAGGCCCAGGGTTCGGGGCTCAGGCTGTCATCTTGGCAGCACCCTAGCCATTATAAGTGAAAATGCTTTCATGGGAATCAGACTATTACCTAATAAATAACATGAGGACCCAAGAGTGATTCCAGGGACTGTGGATACTTCACTAAGGCAGAAAAGCTAATTTCTCACCTTGTGTTCTCACCATGGTAAGCTCCTTTGCACTTTTTGACTGGGTGAGATTTGGCTGAAGGACAGATCACTGTCTACCAGCCCAAACCCTACTATATTGAACAAAGATGGAAAGACTAAGAATGACTTAATTTATCTGAAAGTGTTATGATGTTCAGATAGATGCCATGTTTACTATAAAACCCTGTACAAAATTAATTATACAACTCAATTATTTAACTATTTGAGATTGCTTTGTCCACCCCACTAATCTTAATCAATAATTAGAATTATCATTAGATTTCTGTTCTGTTAGGATGGAGTCAAAAATGTCATTTGCCCAGATAATATGTAGCAAAAGTATAATTATTTACAGGAGATTCAACTCAACTGATAAGAGCCCTGAAATTATATTGAGATTCAGAATTTATAGCTGTAACTCACAGGGTGGAGGTTCATGAAGGACTTTTTAGTATTGCAAATGCTTTAAGGGCACTGAATAATTAAAGACTATCTTAAGCAAATTAAGTGACAGGGACTATGTATTATGTGTTATGAAGTATCCCAAATTTTGAATCAGAGACATCTAGATTTTATTTCTATCCTATTAATCAAATTTTTGCTTCTCAGCTACTAGATCCTGAAACAATGATATGAAATGATCAGTTGCCTATCATGTTGTGTGAAATAAATCAGACTGAAAAATTAAGAATCGTATATATGATTTCACTTATATGTGGAATATAAAACTGAAAACAACAGTGAAAAAAAGACAAACATAAATGAACCAAAAAAACACAAAAATTCATAGACACAGATAACAGCATAGTGTTTGTCAGAGGGAAAGGGGGTATGGGAAGTAGAAAGGGGAAAAGAGGGTTAAATATATGAAGGAAGACTTCACTTTGGGTGGTGAACATAACATGTAATATACAGGTGATGTAGTATAGAATTGTACATTTGAAACCTATATAATTTTATTAATCAATCTCACCCTAATAAATTTAATAAAATTAAAACCAAAACACAAAGAGGCATCAGATATGCCTTATTTATGAAAGCAAAAATATCCCCCAAAACCACAAGTTTTAAAATCATTTTTTATAGATATGAGAGGATTTGGTTATATCTGTTACATCCAGTTCAATCCCTGGCGTTCTTAATGAGAGAGGGAGAATTATATTTGTAATTATAGATAACCTTGGGAATGTACTTGAGAGTGGCCTGAGTCACATGAGTGTCATCAGTCATGTGTGACAAAGACAGGCAGAGGTTGGAAGCCATTGCTCCAATAGAAATTTGAGAGTGTTGTCTTGTATTCAGCATTATTGCTAATGCACAGAAAAAAAGGCAGATAAAAACAAAAGACAAAATGTGTTATTTCATGCCTAAAAAGACCTGATAACACATAGATTTCTATCCGGCTATATATGCCAAATCCCATGACTTCAAACAAGGATAACCATACCAGTCTTCTCCCTTTAGAAACTTTTTCTAGATAATTTCCATCATTAGGCACGATTTTAATCAGTGTTAATGTAGGCCATGCATAAATAAGAATGAAACATATGTATCTTTCCTGGCACTGCCCTTCATCAAGGGAAAGTAAACAGCTTGTCCTTAAATAACATTGCCTTGCTAAATTTGAGCACATGAGCAATCTCATTGTCCATAGAACCCAATTGATCAAAATAAGGAGCTTGATGCTTTTAAAAAATTTTTTCTTTGAAGGTGTATTGCACCAATAGATAAAAGTACAGGGGAAAGGGGAAAGCACTTTCTTTCAGCAGAAAAGGAACAATTTTAGGAAAGTAGAATATTTTCATAGTGGAGAAAAAACAAAATTTTCACATACATGTTACTAAAAGCTTTGAAACAATTCATGAGTATGTTTAGGTCACTAAGGAAACACTTAAGAGAGAAAATTAGTGAGAAAGTAACTGTTTAGTACAGTAATGTTGCCCTGCTGACCTGAAAATGTTAATTATGACTCTAAAATCTTAAATTATTCCCAAAGAGATGATTTAAAGCAAATATTCTCGGAAAATGCAATATCATATACTCCCCACCTTTATATCTCATTATTTATACAGAATCACTTTATAATGAACTCCATGAGGCAACTAAATTATTTGGTTGCATCATAATTTTGTGATAATGAATTTGCCACTAGATGTTACTTTTACAGTATGCTAGAGCTAAAATTCAGCCAATGCAAGTGTTTCTGCAATAAACATTTAAGGAAAAGGATTTGCTGAAAGGCTAAACAGAAATATGGCACACACAAACCACTGTCACCCAGTTGTTCTCCAGATCTCTTGAGTTCCATCACTTGGTTGTCTCATTCAGAGGATTGGTCATTCAGATGGCTGGTGACGAGGCTGCTGAAAGGTCTGGAATATATAATAAGAGCAGTTTAATGATAGTTGCAACTTGGTGGCAGGAAAAAAAAATTACAAGAGACTTGTTCTCCCCTCCCTGCTCATATTGTGGTTCACATAGTCAAGCAATAATATTTATGGTTCTATGACTATTACACAAGCAAGAATGAACAAAAGTACTTATATTATGGGCAATTCACCATATGCAAGGCATTGTGACCAGATATCATTACCATAAATTGCACTTGTAAATTTCCTAGTAAAGTCTCTGCCTAAATAGTAGCTATAATTGATATTCTAGAAAGCAAAGACATCCTAAAGCAGAGTGAAAGAAGCTCAGATTTAGGCTTTTTTTGGTTTTGGTGAAGCAAATATATATTTAATGGCAATTGCTACAATGAGCTCAGTTCTAGCAGGAGGCTGAGCTCCTAAGTCAGCCACATCTTCTGACTGTGAGTATCCCCACCCACATCTTCCACAGTCCATGCAGTATGTGGTTTCCTCTGTATTTCTGCCTTACTGTAGCCATATTTACAGCCACAGTTGTTCAAATCTGTTACTATTTTATGTATGTGCACCTGTGTTACAAATGAATTAAATATAAATATTAGTTTCATTGATTGTTTGTTGTATTTCCCATCAGTTCAAACTATGTCAACTGTTGAACCAAACTCTAAGTGGACTCAAGAAACATATACCTATGGAGGGAGCCAGAAACATGGGCAATACAAATAAACTTGAAAGAGAAAATGAGACAGATTAAGCTTTGGGTATCTTAGAAGCAAAAAGAAGAGCAAAATTATCCCGCCTCAGAATCAAAGAAATATCTGGAAAAGGGAACATTTGAATATTTTTATAAACTAATAGATACACCTACCTAGATTAGTAGCTAGTGAGGTAAGGGAATGAAGAAATTCATTCTAGGCGGAATGAAAAGCACGACATGTGTAAGATAATAAAGACGTTAATGATATAAGATTACATTAAAAAAGATGGGTAACAAGAAATGAAGCCCTGCACAATTAGATGTAGAGTGCTTGATACAGGTTGCTGTAGGATGTGCTCTTTACCAATGGGTCATCTTGAAGAGATTATTTGTAAAAGACAAAGAGATGCCTGAATCTACACACCACACAGCTGTGCAGAGGGTGATCTTGAAGTGGACAACACTGGAGACCATAAGGATAAGTGCCTTGGTAATGGTTTTACTAATTCATGTGAGACACTGTGGGACCAGAGTAAGTGGACAATGGAGATGAGAGAGATGGGGCGGTGCTTGGTTTCCACTTAACTTCACCTTAGGAACCTAAGGAACCTAAGGAACTTTGACAACTCCTCCCCCACCCCAACCGCACCGTGCTTTGAATGCCCCCTGTGTTGCAGACCATTGAAATCAAAATTTAGACAAGCATTGGTATTTTTAAAGTTGTGTGGCCAGAGGAAAGGGGAGACAGAAACTGGGTGGGTGGCAAAGGCAGGGGCGGACATCTATCATAATGTCAACAATAAAAATACAGGAAGAAAAAGGAAAAAAAGCTGACCAAGCAAATTCAGTGTGACCTCCTGAACTAGAGACCCTTGTAGGAGATAAAATTAGCGGTTGATTGATATGAGAAAGTAGAGAAACAGATATTAAATATGAAACCCTGATTTCTAGTATGGGAGATGGGTAAATGTTGGTGTCTGATGAAGAATATAAAAACAAAAAAAGATAATTCCTTGGAATTATGTTAACTTTAATTTAGATATGAAATCTCTGAAGTGAATGTGGGGAGAGTTGGTGTTACAGCAGAACAAAGGAAAAAACTATGGGCTTCACATTTACAGTTGAGCCACAGGGCCCTTTTTTTATATACACACATATAAAATATAACATATATACTATAATATATAGTTTTCTTTTTTTTTTTTTTTAAGGGAGAGGGAAAAGGAGGGAGAAGAACATCAATATGTGAGAGATACATGGATTGGTTGCCTCTTGTATGCACTCCACATGAGGGAATGGAGGATGAATCTGCAACCCAAGCATGTGACAGGGAATCCAACCTGTGACCTTTGGCTTGCTGAACAACACCCAACCAACTGAGTCACAGGGGCCAGGGTGCCCTGTCTAAGCAAGGGCACTACTTTGTTAAAACACACACACACACACACACACACACACACGAAAGAGCCCTTGATCCTGTTGTAAATGTTCCAAAGAAGATAGTAATAAATGAAAACTACTACTGAGTGTGTGAAAACGCTGTTTTTATTAGTGGCTTTGAGCAAACCAGAGAAAATTTATACAGGAGGTGGCAAGCTTGGAGTTCAAGGATTGCCCTATCATGGATGTGCAAGTGTTTCCTGATTGGTTAGTACTTAACTGGAAGCAAGGTTGTTGGAATTTGTCTGATGCTCCTGCACTGGCTTCCGGAAGCCTGGTTAGTGAAGCAGCTGTCATTCATTAACTGAGGTTTTCTTAAATCAGTAACATGTTACTGAGGCTACTGAATAAACAATCTTTCCCCAAAACTCAACTTTTGTTTACTTCTTGGCACTCTTTACTGAATATTTGTTTCTTGTTGTATTAATTTAAGCATTTATTTATTTTAAAAATATTTTTAATTTATTATTTTTAGAGAAGGGGGAAGGGAGAGAGGCAGAGAGGGAGAGAAACATCAATGTATGGTTGCCTTTCACCTGCCTCCAGCTACAGATCTGGCTGGAGACCTGGCTTGCAACCTGGTTATGTGCCCTGGCTGGGAATCGAACCAGCGACCTTTGGGTTTGTAGGCCAGCACCTTATCCACTGTGCCACCAGCCAGGGGGCATTTATTTTTATTATTTATCTTTTCTATTCTCTTTAGACTTTTTCATTTTGTTTCTTTTCCTTTTTTTTTTTTTTTTTAAGATTTTATTAATTATTTTCAGAGAGAAGGACAGGGATGAAGGAAGAAAGGGAGAGAAGCATCAATGTATGGTTGCCTTTCACCTGCCTCTAGCTACAGTCCTGGCTGGAGACTTGGCTTGAACCTGGTGACGTGCTCTGACTAGGAATCAAACCAGCGACCTTTGGGTTTGCAGGCTGGCTTCTTATCCACTGTGCCACCAGCCAGGGCTCATTTTGTTTCTTACTGTCTAAAGTTAATGTTTGAGGTTTTTTAGCCTTTATTCTTTAAAACTGGAAGAATTTAAAGCTATAAATATCTCTAATGATCACTTTCTGTCCCACGACTTTCTTAAAGAAGATCTTTGTAGATGGTAGTTCTTTCACTAAATCAGGTTTATTGACTTTCAATTTACAACAGTAATAATCATTCCTGTGGGTGTACAATTTAATGAGTTTTGACAAATATATACAGTTATGTGTTTCCACCAAAATTAAGATACAGAATATGTTCATCAAGCACCTCTTTGATTTTTAAATATGTACTTTATATTTTTATTTGAAAGTCTCCATTAGATACAGTAAATAAATGGTATATTTGTGTGGCTAATTATAATGGTTTTTAGATTCCCCCTGACTTTGCTGATGGTTTCTTGTTTGATTCTGTGTTGATTTTTCTTTTTTCTTTTTTAACTCATGTTCCTTGAAAACTGAAAATATGTTGACACTTCTGTTGAACTGTGTTTCTTCTGAGAGGAATTTAATTTGCTTTTATTGGTTACCAGCTTAAATCACTTTCAATTAAATTATTTTTTTAGTTGTTTTTCTTTCCTTTTTTTGGATCACTTTCATTGGTACCATATGTCCAGACTATAAACCAATGTAAGGGGCATTCCAACTTCTACTTCCAATTCTTTAAGTTCAAGGAAAGTTAGTACAATGTCATCCACTTAATATTTGATACTTTATTAATCTCCCTTACATTGAGCTTTTGCAGTAGTCTCCTGCTAGATTTCCATCATTACTAGTTATGTCTAGGTTCTTGTACATCATGAAGCTATGAAAATGGAAGCTCAGGGTCACAAAATGAAAACTAGCTTTGGACTCACTTCCTCAAGTCCCTGCTTTCGCTTCACCTTGGTCATTGCAAATGTCTTACTTTCTTCTCTGTTCAGTGATTAATATAAAATTTAAATTATTGTTTTACTACTTTATCTACTTTTATAGTTTGTCTTAATTAAGAGTGCCATTCTAAGTATCTATTATACTAGATTGTGGAAAATAGAAACCAGCTTGTGCATTTAAGAAATGATCCCAGAAAAGTCAAGATGTATAATAAAATTTGAAAACCAGTGAACTGAAGCTCATTAAATTTGTTACTAAATGCCTCTATGTAGAGTTAAGTAGCAAGAAGTCAAGAAGGAGGATGAAAAATCAACTCAAAAATATTTTAAAAGTTTGAAATAAAGCTAAAAAAGCAAGCAGTCATTCAGGAACTTTCTGTGCATGTAGTCAAGTGGATGTGGACCTATATATTTTTATTTTTTTCCTTTTAACAAATGCACAAAATAATATTAGGTGCTTTTTCACTTAGCATAATTTTGAAGATTATTGTGTATCTATATATGAAGATTATTTTGTATCTATAAATGATGTTCTCCTTCATTCTTTTTAAAAACACTCTTATATAGATGTACCATAATTTAACCAGCCCTAGTATTTATGATATTTTTAAT
Source organism: Noctilio leporinus (assembly GCA_004026585.1). Taxonomy (NCBI): domain Eukaryota; kingdom Metazoa; phylum Chordata; class Mammalia; order Chiroptera; family Noctilionidae; genus Noctilio; species Noctilio leporinus. The sequence goes on along the minus strand of PVIW01004593.1, from coordinate 115,757 downwards.
ACTATTCTATTACAAACAATGCTGCAATGAATATATGCAAATACTTATGCAAGCATGCCCATAGAACAAATTTCTAGGAACTGAATTGTTGTTTCTGCATCAAATCTCTATAGATATTGCCAAATCCATTTTATAAATATAGTACCATTTTATATTCCCAGAAAAATATATAAAAGTGCCTATTTCACATACATCATCAATACAATGTGTTTGCAAACATGTTAATGCTTAACTTACATTTGTCTTATTATGAATGAGTTTGAATGTGAACATATTTTTACATACTTAAGAACAATTTATATTTACATTTCTTTGACCTGTCTAAATCTTTTAACTTAAATTGCTATTTATATTCATTGATTTATAGGAAATTTGTACCAATTAAGAAAATGAATCAATTTATTTTTCTGTAAATTAGAAATTTTAATTGATTTTTACATTTTTCATTGTTTTTACTATGTAGAATGTTTTAGAATTATATAATAAAAATCATGATTTTTTAATGGCTCTATTGTTTTCATAATTTAAAAAAGTTTCTTATTTTACCATAAATTTAAATTTTCCAAATTTTCTTCCTGAATTTTAAATTCATTTTTTACATTCAAGTCTTCAATGCACCTAAAATTTGTTTTTGTATAAATTTTTAAGAAAGATGTTGTAGTTGGGTAACCAGTTGTCCCAATTAAATTTATTAATTATCTATTTTCATCCTACAATTTCAAGTATTAAGTTTATCATATACAAAAATGTCTATGTATTATTAAAATATTTTGGGGTTATTCACTGATTTTTCCATTTATGTGCTAATCCACCACTGTTTTAATTGGAAGATATAACAATATCTAATAGAACTATGCCATATTACACACCTTTATTAAAAATTTCCCATATTACTGTAATAAGCTGATTTAGGAGAAAATGACATATATATGATATTTTATATTCCTAATCAAGAACATGATGTACTTTTACATCTCCTTTCATGCCCTTCTAGGTGAAGAATTTTTTTCTTCATCTAAAAGTTGTCCACTACTTAAGTAAGTAGGGCCTTTGGTAGTCTATTCACTTTAATTTTTAACAGTTGTTTAGTAAATTATGAGTGAGATCTTTTCTTACATTATGCCTAGTCTATCTCTAATATATAAGGTTATTTAACAATATTTCTTTAGTGTGCCTAAGTACATAGTTTGATACACGTGTGTGTTGTTTGGTGTAGGTTAATTTTCATCTCTCTAGGGGAGGTTAATTAGCATTTGAAGTACACTTATCAGAAAAACACATTCAAAAGTATCACTTGATCACTTCAAACATGTTATTGAAATGGTGAAAAGGTTTACTGATTAGTAAAAGAGATGTCAGAAATAATATATTAACTAGTTAAAATGGTGTTTAGGATATGCAATAAGGCTGAAAGCTTTTATCTTAGTACAAATAAGGTAAGAGAATCTCAAGAAAGGCAAGCCTAGTTCCCCAAAGTTTTGTGGCAGACTTTAGATATGGAGTCTTGATGACTTTGTGTTCCTCACCTTAACAGTTCTCTTTGTGGAATGACCCAGCTGACTGTCCCCCCACCCCCCCTACCCCAAATGCCAGTATGTTTACCCCAGAGAGCCTTTCAAGTTAGATATTGGTACTTATGTATCTTGCTTTGACATACAAAAATAGTTATATGACCACTTTTTGAATGATTACTAGTCATTGTTTGTCCCTTTGTCAGAACTTGATCTAAGACTTAATTTCATCGTTAAGTACCATGGATTAACAGGTGCTGATTCTGGCTGGTACCCTAATGACCTTGCACAAATCCACACAGGCCACAGGAGGAAGGTTAAACCACAGCTGACCTTGATGGAATATCCTGTGACCTTCTTGGCACATTAAAACATGGGGTGTTGTGAGGGGTTGCTACAAGGCCATTTCTTACCTACCTATGTGACAGAAGAATTTTATAAGATACTTTCTCATTCTCTTCCAGTTTTTGATGAGGTATGAGGGTTTTTGTCTTGCCTCATCCTCACAGTACAACTGCAGACTATACATGCTACAGCCTATGATCTGCTCCCCTACTACAGGGTACCCACGAGTCATGTTGCTTATCATTTGTGCCCTTTTGTTTTGGTGTCCTGTAAGACAAGAGATGTAGTAAACTGACCTTTGCTATTCTTGCCTTTATTGTCCATGTAAGTAATAAAATGCCTGAATGTTTCCTTATTGTACAAATTGGTCAGATTTCCTGGACATGTTCTAGGAAAGTGAAGGTCTAACCTCCAGTCTCCTCTAATCATTGGAGGCTATTGCAATCTCCTGAAACAATCTAACAATTATTAAATAGATAAAATAGTTGTATTTGCATATTTTAATTTTGTATCTTTATTGTATTTTTACATTACCTTTTAGTTTTTTTACACACCCCCAACCAGCAATCACCACACTATTGTTTTAGAGCATTAATATCAGTACATGTGAAGAACATTGATTTTTATACATTTTTAAGAAATTCAACCACCTTACTAAGTTTCTTTTTTTATTTATTTTTTTCTTTTAATTTTAACATCTTGATTGACATTTTATATTTGTGTGTTTAAAAAAAATATCTTTTATTATTTTTAGGGAGCAGGAAAGAGAGGGAAGCAGAAAGGGAGAAAAACATCAATGTATGGTTGCCTTTCACCTGCCTCCAGCGATGGACCTGGCTGGAGAACTGGCTTGCAACCTGGTTATGTACTCTGGCTGGGAATCAAACCCTTTGGTTCACAGGCTGGCACCAATCCACTGAGCCACAACAGCCAGGGCTAAAGTCAGGCTTTTAAAAGAACCTTCTCTTGTTCATGATGCTCTTCTACAGTCTTCTTTTAGAGCCAGAAAATGCTGCTATCTACCTCACACAGTAAAGATAAGACTAACACTGATCTCAAAAGGTACTACACATAAGCACTGAGAGCAGGTTTTGTGTATTTAAATGAAAAATGCTAGATAGCACTCCCTTTCAAGAGAAAATGTAGATTAGATAAACTGATTGTACTGAATGTGTATTAGGAAATAATAAGAATGGATACACAGAAGAAATCCAAAATAAAAATACCAACTCTTCTCTCGAATATCTGGAGAGCAACATTGGCACTCTTCTGGTTCAAATAAGAGCCAAAAAAGTATCAGATGTATAGTTAAAGAAAGCTCCATAAAACAAGCTATCTTGGATTCCAAGGAAGCAAAACAAAACTTTAATAAAAATTAAAGACTAAGGGAACACTAAACATGACATCTATGTCTGTTGTCAACAAAAGATTTGAAATCTCTGTAATTCTATTTCCTAGATTGAAACAGGGAACAACAACTCATGTTTAAATAGAGGTCAGACAAGTTTAATGGGAAAACACTACCTAAATTCAAATTTCAAATATTTGCAGCTCTTACAAAAGCAAAGGGAAAAATTTAACATAAAATAAATTTCCTATCTTGAACATAATGACTTTCTCCTTTCTTCTCTTTCTGTTTCTTTAGTTGTTTTCTCCCAAAAGTAACCTGGAACTCACTACATTCATGAAAACCAGAGCTCTTCTGTGATTGTAATAATTTAGTTTCCCTAAAATTACTTCCAAAATAGAGAAGTCTGAAAAGGAAGCTTGATGGATTCCTAAATAGGTTCTCAAAAAAGTTATCTGAAATTTGGAAATAGGCAAAAGAGAATAGTGAATGATGCTTTATCACAGTGATGAGTTTTCATGTTTGATTTTCTCTTGACTAAGTTTATTTTTAATAACTATATAACTAATATTAACTTGTAGTCTTTAGATCAGTAAAACTTCAAATAAATTTTGTCTTGTAAAAAAAATCTAAACTATTGCATCATGTCATTTGTGTGAAAGCAGTACCCAGAGGTGACCAACAGGAGATAGATAATACTTGTGTCCAAAAGACTTGGATTGGCTCTTTACCTTTGCCTACCAAGAAATCCAGAAATCTACGTGGACTTATTAAACTATTTCTTGAGGAGAAAACAAATTAGAACTATAGGAAATGAAAATCTTTAGTAGAAGACCTTTTTATCTATGAAAAAGATAGCCAACTATTTTCCTTTGCAGTGTGTCTACCAGTCTCCATTTACCGTTGGGCCTTTCCTTTCATGCCCTTCTCTAACTTCATCTGTGCCCCAGGAGGTTGATCCCTGTGAAATGAGTAACTTGGTCGTTCCTGGTAGTTAGTCTATAGAAGGCATTAGCAAGAGACTCAAGTATGGAAGAGAGAAAGGTTGCTGCATTTTATCCCTGTTTCCTCCCTGCTTTTTTGCCAATACTCACCTCCACCAGCACCTACTTCTGCCATCAGTTCTTCCCTCTATGGCTCCATGTCTCAGCAGGATCCTGTGTAGTTCCTTCCTTTGCATTCCTTTTCTTGTGGTCAGTAAGGGAAGCTTCTGGGTCCCTCCACATCTCTTGTACATTCCTTTATTCTGAAAATGATTCTAAGCACTTATATGAAAATTTGCTGCATTAATATATCCTTATTTGGGTCAGCTCTTCTTTTTTCTATCCCTCCACGGAGATGTCAGTCAGTTTATTCACCATCTGCATGTATCAGTCCTCTCATTATCACATTTACAATCCACCTGATTTTTATCTTTGCCTCGTGCATTGTCTCCCACCATCATGGAGTACCAAGTAATAGTTCCTCCTTCACATCACATATTCAATTCAATCTGTTGCCTACAAATGTTCCATATACTTTCATGCACATATTATTCTGTCTTCCTCAAAAACCTCTTTCTTGTTTGTCCCATGTTTAAAAGAAATGATCATTGTTCCATATCAACCTAGCAAACCCTGATTTTCAAGGACTGTCATGCAACAAATTTGAGGGAAGGTATAAATATCTTATAAACTTCTGTGCACCAAAGGAATCCCTAAATATCAACTAATTATAAACTTCAAAAGTAAATCCTACTACCTGAAGCACAGCAATGTTTATATATTTCTTGCCCCTTTCCAAACATTGAATGTTGTACACTCAGTAGTACTTTTAGTACACCTGCTAAAACTCATTTATATTATTAAAAATAACACCATTCCCTTTCAACTAAGTCTGTTTTGCCATAGCTACCTTCCTATTTTTTCAGTCTTTTAATCTTATTTTGTGCCTGACCATCCCTCAGATGCAAAAAGGAACTCACTTTCCTATGGACACTTTTGATGACATGTAAATGGTAAGGGAAAAAATACTATAAAAGCTTTTTAAAAATAATTAAGTATGGTTATCATGTTAAAAATGAGTAGTGTCTACAAATTTAGTATTACAATGCATTTCCAGTATCTCTGACCATTATGGTGATCCCTTGTAACACTCCACCTTAAAGAGCTAGCTCCACCTTAAAGAAGAGCCTCCTCTGCAATCCTTTCTTGACTGTCTTTGGTTCTAGATAGTGTTGGCTTCTTTCTCCAGCTTTCTAGTGCCTCTATTATAGCACTTCTCCTATAGCACCATTGTTGTTGTGCTGATATATGTATCTTTTGCTGTACTGTAAATTCTTAAAGTCTAGGCCATGTCTAAGTTATCTTTATATCTCCAGCCCCTAATATTGTGAAGTCTTTCACTTAAAAAAAGGCATCATTAACATTTGCATTCATGAAGGAAGGGAAGGTTTGAATGGTATTGTTTAGATCACCACTTGCTTTAGTGGTGCTTGCTTTGAATGTATATCCTGGATTCCTTAATGGGACTTAAGAACATTCCATGTCTCCTGACCAAAAAGGTACTTTTATTGGATTGAAAGTTTTTCCCTATTCTGAGCTTATGCTGGATGGGTTGACTCAGGGTGTAACATTATCATTTGCTTTGAGAACATATCTTTGTACACACTAAGACTTAGGTTGTCATGGGGGCTGACAGGGAACTAAGAATGTTGATAGCGTGACTTGATGAAATGGGAATCATTAACGAATCAAACATTAGTGAATCAGACACCTCAGTTTTTTTCTTTGGTTCTGAGTTGAGGGACACCCACTGATTACTCTTATTTGTGTAAATAAACCTACATCCCCCAAGTTCCTGACTGGAACAGCATTAATCTGTATCCAGAAATCACAAATAGAGGTATTTCTTTATGGTGACCATGAGTAGCATCTGTAGCTACTATAGATGAACTATGAAGTGCTATTAAGATAAAAATCAGAATTATTATTGGAAACAATACATGTATCACTGAAAGTATCTTTAAAAGTCATTTTTTAAAATGTACTTTAATGTGACACTCTTTAGAATAAGATTATATACCTTTCCAGGCTACATGTCTCCTTATTAGTTTATACAGACTATCTTATCAGTGTATTGTGGACTACTGTTAATATGACTGTGCCTTCTAGGAAACATGTGAAAAAATAACTAATTATGAAAGAATGTAGAAAATGCCAAGAGCCATGAAGCTGTTACTCCTGGACATTGTTGAATGCCAAATGAAACTGAATTGAGGCCTAATACTTTTCAATTATCCTCCTGCAAACAGAGAAACTTACTTCTGTAATGTAATTTCTCATATTTTATCTTTTGTTGCATAGGATATATATATATTACCATTGAACAATATTAGGGTTAGAGGTGCTACCCCCTGTGCCATCAAAAATTAATGTATGGTTTTTATTCCCTAAAAATTAAAGCCTTAATAATAATAATTGTTTTAACATACATTTTCTGTTATATATATAATATACTGTATTTTCACAATAAAATAAAGTAGAAAAAAATAAAACATTATAAATAAATTCATAAGGAAGACAAAATACATTTATAGGGCTATGCAGTGTTTATTGATACCTTGAGTTAAATAAAACACATATAAGTGGGCCTATGCAGTCAAATCCCTGTTGTTCAAGGGTCAACTGCATGTGCAGGGTAGGGCAAAAGTAGGTTTATAGTTGTGAGTAGGCAAAACACAGAATTTATTCTTGCATTATTAATTATTATTATATTTTTGCCCCATCCTGTGTGTGCACGTGCTTGTATGTGTGTGTGTGTGTGTGTATATATATATATATATATATATATATATATATATTCTTTAGAATCACATATTGCTTCTGTTTTTGCATCCTTTGGCCTTGTTGTTATTTCTTATCAATACCAACAACACCAGTATTGGCATCCAACTCTACCTCATTCCTGGTGTTGAAAAAACTTGTAATTTCTCTAACTAGTAACAGTGGTACTGTGTGCTAAGCCCCACCAATACACGGAATAAAACATGAAGGCTGCCTATAGTCTGGTAGAAAATTACAATATGTATTTTTAAGGCATGCTAATGATATATGGGCTGCTTATGATTATAAATTAGTTTTTCACATCAATAACTATATTGACACAGAAAATTCATGAGTATTCTTTATTATTCATGAGTATTCTTTATTATGTTACCAGGAATTGAGCTTGCTTTCTTTGCTCTTTCTTCTTTGCTTTCCTTTTCCTCCCTCCTTTCCTTCCTTCCTTCCTTTCCTCTCCACTCCAGTTAATTGACTGATTTCACTTACTAAATGATCACCAGTTCCAACTTGGAGAAATTTGTCAGGTCTGGTGCTGAAAGTGATTCTTGTAAAAAAAAAAAAAAAAAGTATCAAGAACTCTCAGAATGGCAAGCGTTCTTAAGGGCTATTTGACCATCCTTCTCACAAAATGTGGTTGAAAGCAGATATTGATTAAACAATTGAATCATCCAAGAGGCAGCAGCTTTCTTATCAGCTATATTGCTAAAGGTAAGGAACATTTAAAAACAAATAAATAATACAAGGCAAAGGCAGATGTAGCTTCAGACAAGCCTTTTTCATCTCTCAAATCTCGGCTCACATTTGTTCAACACATAGTCCATTCTCAGGCCAGTTACAAGATTAAGTGTATATCCCTGCCTTCTAAGCATGAGTGCTGAGGTCCGTTTCAATCAAATATTCCAACTCACCTGATCACAGAGCCATAAAGGCATGGGGCACAGACTGGTTTTTCTAGGTTATATGTATGTACATAAAACTACAGATGGAAGGAAGAAGAGGTGCTGGGAAGCCAACAAAGATACAGGATACAAATTGATTGATCATAATAGCTACTTATCAGTAGTGGATCTAATCATTCTTGTTTGTCTGTCCACATAGGGAACTGTCACCTAAATGTCCAGGACATTTTGTCAATATAACTGATTTTGATATTCTTCTTGCTACATTTGCCATGTAGCCTTCCTGGTTAGTCTGCTCCTATTTATTCAGCAAGACTGAGTTCCACAGCATCATACATTTCTTTGTGTCCCCCTTAAATACATTACATGGAGTGAGATACACAATAAATATGCAATAAATAGGTGGGAAATTGCTGTAAATTATCTTGTAGCACATTATTTTCCTCTATCAGGTGGCAGTATATCTTTTGCAGTTTATTCTTACTGTAGCAAGCAGAGATATGCAAGATCTGTGATGATTTAGAGCCTCTTCTAACTCCTTGACTTTGAATTTATCATTTAGTTTTGGGCTTTGCTTTTTTGAGAAAGAAACATCACACTTGGAACAAATTCTTTGTTCTGCAAGTATATTTAAAATTTATGTGTTAGTCACTTTCATTTGGATTTTGTCAACTCAATTGAAATATAAATTTGTGTGTTTCTGTGTTTTCAGGTCTGTGTTTTCAGTGCAGATTGAATTTGCAGGTAATGCCACAGATTCACTTGATGGAGAAGCCATAAGAGCAATAACATTAGTAATTATAGATGTTCAGGAAAGGGAAATGAGCTTCTTTTAGAAAAGTAAATTTCTGAATCTGTCATTGAATTTTGTCCTTTCCTCTCTCTTTCTGCTCCCACATATGGGTCAAGGACTGTGGGAACATAGTAAACATAAGTCATATTCAGTCATGGCATAATATTGGGACATGGACACAAGTTTTGATTGAACTCTCAACATCTGGATAAAATGAGTAGTGTTCATAAAATAATAACAATGCTGCTTCTTTGGTATCATTTGCATCCACACTCACTGAACCTGTGTGTTGAACTTGCAGAGCTTAAAACACTTCTTGTGGTCATTCCATGTGCCTTAGCCTGAAATGTTCTTTTTTTCTTTTCACATGGCTAACTCCAACCCAGACTGAAGCTCTCAGCACAAATATCAGTCGATCAGATGCTTTTCCTGAGCCATTAATCTAAATTAGGCCATTGTGCTTTAGTGCACTGTAGTTTTTCGTCATAGTTCTTACCCAAGTTTATAATTAAATGCTTCTCTGTGTATGTACTTAGTTGATATCTGCCATTTATACTACCACAAGGAAAAAAAAAAAAAAAACCATCTGGTTAGTTCACAAATATATACCCACAGCATAGAACAGTTTTTCTACAAGAGATGCCTAATAATTATTTGTGTTTGAAAAATATATAACTTTCACTCTCTCATAGAGGAATCAAAATAGGCATCTAAGACTGATGATGGTGTAGTTTCCAAAGGTGAGGGCCATTACATCTTCCTTTTCATATGTGCCTAATGCCCTACTCATCAAGAAATTGAATCTATTTTCTCTTCCTTTGAATCTTGACAGGCCTTGAAACAGCCTGGCCAATCAAATGTTGATAAGTGATGTGTGCCAGTTTTAGGACTAGCCTGTTCCTCTTTCTTTTCCCCTCCCCTGGAAACAAGCTGCTTAATGAAAAGAAGACTAAGGAGGACTATTGAGTAATAAGACATTATATGGAGAGAGACGGAGAGTCAGAGACAGAAAGGGACAGAGGAGAGACCACAAGAAGCAACACTGAGGTGCCAGATGTGTTAAAAGAACTTTCTTGGACCTTATAGCCCAACCCAGGTGCTAACTAAATGCAGTCAAGATAATGAATCCAGCCAATGCCCAGTGGAGCAGAAAAACTTCCTCTTGAGCTCTGTTGTAGCCTTAGCAGAATCATAAGAAATAATAAATTGTTGCTCTTTTGAGATTGGGAGTTTTGTTATAGACTATAATAGAAGACTGACACTGAGGTCCACCAGGAATCTTCAGCACCTCTTTCACTGAAAAGTGAATTTCAGGGAAGTTTAGGCAACCTATCTAAGATCATGTAGTTAGTAGATAGTGTTACACATTTTAAAAACTCTTAGTCCAGAGCTTTATTTTTAGTATCACATGCACTTCACTGGTACTCAAATATATTATCTATATTACTAAACAACTGTGATATTGGAATAGGTATAGAATTTTGTAGCACACAGACTGTAATAACAAGGTGATTGGCTGATTTGTGAAATGGAGAAATTGGTAGTTTGGGAGTCAGAAGACCTTGGTTAAGGACCTACATTAGTGCCTTCAGCTCTGAGTGCAGTTACTTCATCTGTAAAATAAAGACCATGGAACTTATCTCTGAAGCCTGTGATGTGATGAACTTTAAATAAGACTAGCTACTTTAAAGTCTTTTGTAAGTTGTAAAGAGCCACAGATATATTAGCAAATAATCATTCTGAAATCTTAGAATCTGATTCAGAACCTTTTGAATTATTTAAAGGTTTACCCATTTAGCAGTTGCCATTAACCTTTTGAGTGGGATGTTTACACTGATTCATTAGAATGAGAATAACACCATTTCAATTATAATTCTAGGGGAAACTTATGCTCTGAGGAATAAATATATAATCTGTCTGAATTTCAGTAATGATTAAACAAAATAGCCTGATCTTTGATAGGGCACAGTACAACCCACTAAATTCTAAAGTTTCCCAACACTTAAGAGATTCTCAGTATTCCATAGGCTCAGGAATAGAATTCATAGACAGTAACACTCATGTCTAAAGTCATATTCCACTAACTGATGATACTGAGGGACAGGGCCATCCATTAATAGAGTGACTAAAATAAATTCCTGCTCACAACTAAAGGATGAAGGGCATTATAATATAATATACAAGAAGCTTTGAAAAAGAACTGGTGCCCAATGTTGGGTTGTGAGGAGGAAACTGAAGAGAAAGTAAAATTATTTGGAGGAAGACATCTTCTTTTTACTAATTTCATATTTTAACCAGTCATCATAGCATCTCAGAGATTAATTATGTGGAAATAATCAATGTTAGATTTTCATGATCATTGTCTTAACTTAGACTCTAGGGTTAGGCCCCTGCATAACCATTTGATTATCTCTGCTTCCCTTAAAAAGATCACATAGCTGAAAGTCAGTGCTAATCAATTTTGCTGATAATAAAGCCAGAGAATCAAAAATAGTTGTAGCTGACCTTGACACTTTCTCTGGAGGTTTGTGGACTGAAAAATAATGGCAGTAGCTGCAATACACTAACTAGTCTTCCAGGATATGAATCTCTGTTGATTTTATGCCCTGCAGCCATATATCATTTCTGAATCTAAACTAATCCTACTACTCTTACTTCTGTCAGCTCAATGAGTAGTTCATCTTCCTCCATAACATTAAGGGAGAGAAATCTTCTAGATGGGCAGAAAACAATTTAAACTCTGTGACATCTAGGAGAAGAGAAACAAATTGACTCTAAGCCATCTAGACTGCAGCCCAGAGGTGAGGATAAAGAAGAAATTAAAACATACAAACCTGCTGCCATAACTTATTTCATAAATATAAAGTTTCAAAGAAAGATTACAAAGAGGAATAGAATCATGTAACACAGATCAAATCCAAACCCCAAATCTGTTTATTCTATTCTGTTATGGGTCAAGGCATAATCACATAGTAACCTCCTGCTAATCAGGACATTCAAGTACCTGAATATAAAGTGAGCTCAGTGGTTTTCAAAACTCTGTTTATCAAAAGCACAAAAGGAAAAGGACTTCGTGAAAAATGAAGATTTGGAATCTCTGTCCCAAGTGTGTGTGTGTATCACCAGGAAAAGCAATAGCCTAGAAGACCTTGAAGTTCCTTCAGAAGCCTTGAAGTCTATGAGTTATATTCATTGTCTACACAGAGCCCAATATCCTACACAGAACACCAAAAATTCATGCAATCTAATGTATAAAATCAGAGAGGAAAAAATCTCAACCTTTATTTTAACTTCTCCATTTATTAGTGTAGTAGAGCAGTAATTTAGAATCACCACAAATTTTTTTTATTATTTTAAAGATTTTATTTATGTATTTATTTTTAGAGAGAGGGGAAGGGAGGGAGAAAGAGAGGGAGAGAAACATCAATGTATGATTGCCTTTTACCTGCCTCCAGCTATGGACCTGGCTGGAGGCATGGCTTGCAACCTGGTTATGTGCCCTGGCTGGGGAATCAAACCAGCAACCTTTGGGTTCACAGGCTGGCACCATTCCACTGAGCCACCAGCCAGGGCTTACCACAGTTTGTTTGTTTTTTTAAATCCAGTATTTACTAGTAGAGTGCCTTTTGACAATGTGGTTTATCCCGGAAAGGCTCTGCCAGCAAATAAATCCAAGATCTGCTGAGGCAACACTCCTCCCCACTGAAGGATGGCCTTACTCTGAAGCCATCTTTCAGAATTGAGCCTCTTAAAATGCAGGGGAATACTGATTAGAATTTTTCAACTTCCAAACACAACTTTTGTGTCAATATTATTCCTTTGTCTCCCATTGTCCTTGCTAGACCTTCAAACAATTGGTCCTGACATTGTTTCTATGGGTTCTGCTCTTGCCAACTACATGTCTACTAGGGGAAATGCTATGAAAAATAACCTCCATTTCCTATTCAAAATAATGTGGGAGAGGAAGCAGAACTGATGGGGAAAGTAGTGCCAAAATACAGTTCTATAATTGTCCTTGGATTTATTTGTTGCATTTGTTTCTGCAGTTGTGTCTTATAAAACACTATGGACTTTGTTTGGGTATTGCTATTCTTCTTCAGTCTCCTTTTTATTTCCTCTATGCAGCACTCCCTCCCTTAGAGTCTCATTGCTTTTAGGTTCTAAGTTTTTAAATTAAATTAACTCATATTAAAGTGTTAGAGAGTAATGTCTTAGCCAAATTCTATAATTGATTTTTATTTAAGAAAAAACCTATATAAAATGCTTAACCCAAATGAATAAGCCCCAACTGATAAAGTTTGAGCCTTGGTAGATGAGGTATTTTGAAAAGGGTTGCCATACCATATGGGAAAAATGTTCTCCCTCTGTGCCATGCAAAAAAAGTATTCCATGGTTTATCTGAGAAAATATATGAATCAAAGTTGTACATTATTAATCTCATATATAAACAATTTCAATCTTATACACCACAAAATTCTGTCAGCACACTTCTAAATCCTCCTCTTAGAAATTGCCTGAAATGGTCAATGGAAAACTTAGGGAAAAAAATAGCAACCTCCATAAGTTATCAAATCAATTAACAATTAACTAATTATTATAAATGAAAAATTTTACAAGCTATAAGCCAGGTGAAAAGTTGAGGAAGAAGTCATGATAGACTAACTTGTAACTTAATTTCCTAAAAGAGGAACATATTGCTGTGGAAATACAAGTGATGGAGGGTGATATTCAGAGGCAAGAGGAGGGTGTGATGGAAGTGAGATCAAACATGCTCTATTTGCAGTCATTTCATATAACAAGAATATTGTGATATAGCAACAGTGGGGCTGCAAGAATAAGTATTAGGTGTATAATAAACAAGCTTGGAATGATGCTTGATTTGACTACTCAATAGGATGGCTATATAAACTATGGCCCCAAACAAGTTACTTTTATTTTCATTCTTCAATCTTTTTAGATGTTATTTTTTAATTACCAAATAAGTTACTTTAAAAATAGAAGAATGAAAATAAAATATAAACCAGGGGTGTCCTAACCAAACCTAAATGTTCAGTAACCCCTATCTACCTACTTTAAAACAAAGCAAAACAAATCAAAACAAAATAAGACAAAACAAAACAAAACAAAACAAAAAGTAGTACCTACTTGCAAATCACAAGGATTTTCTTCAGCATAGGAGAGCTTTTGTGAAGTTTGAGGAAAACTTTTCTCACTTGGAGGAGCAAGAGTAAAAGATAAATGCTCAGGATTCAAAATTTGTAATGGATTCATTTTTGCCATTTCCAACTATCAGGCATCAAAATCAATACTGGGAAAATATAGGAGTTAGAAGAGAGTAAAGCAGGGATAAATGGCGATAGAAAGAAACTTGAGTTGGGATGGTGAACTAACAATATGTAGATGATGTATTATAGAATTGTACACCTGAAATCTATATAATTTTATTAATCAATGCCATCCTAATACATTCAGTAAAAAAGGTAGGAATTATGTGGGCAACTGAACTGGATCCAGCCAGTCCTCACCAAATTAGTCAATGTATTCAGATGCCAGAAAATTCCAAACTCTACTAGTACTATGCATCATCCCCAGAATAGAACTCTGGCTGTTCAAATTCTAGGAAGAATATCAGAATTATCAAATTGTACACCTTGAACATAAAACAAAATAACAGAACTTAAAAACTGGAAAACATGTTTAGTGTAATAATTTCCAGTAAACACAGAGACATATAATTGTGCAGAGACAAAGTTCTCTCATTAGAAATGCTCATATCTATAGTTCCCAATTCATTTTCTTTAGGTTAGTTAATAACTGAATTGGTGATAGAAAACTATATTATCCCTCAGTTCAATTTACCCTTTGGTTGAAAGAACCCCAAAATGCAGACTGAAAAATGCAAAGAGAGCATTCCCATCATATGGCAGTGGTGGGGAATGGAGGGTGGATTGTGGGTACTTAAAATAGTAGTAGTGGAGAGTTCTGCTCTGATTTAGGGGAAGAGGAGAAAGAGGCAAGGGCTGTGCTTGATCAGGGACAAACCAGATAATTTTTATCTTTCTTCAACTTTTCTCTTTGATTTTATCCTATTACCTTTTCTTTCTCTGTCCTTTGGAAATACCAAAAGTAAACCTCATTTTTCTCAGATCACTTTCAGGGTTAAAAAAAAAAAAAAGTAAAGTTCAATGAAGTTTAATTTAAAACAGGCAATTTCCATAAAAATAAAAACATTTTTATTTATTTATTTATAAAAGATTTTATTAATTATTTTCAGAGAGAAGAGCAGGGAGGGAGGAAGAAAGGGAGATAAAAATCAACGTATGGTTGTCTTTCACCTGCCTCCAGCTACGGATCTGCTGGAGACCCGGCTTGCAACCTGGTTATGTGCCCTGGCTGGGAATTGAACCAGTGGCCTTCAAGTTTGCAGGCCAGAGTCTTATCCACTGAGCCACTAGCCAGGGCTCAAAAACTGATTTTTTATCTCAAGTTTATGGCTGACCCCAGGCTCAGGGAATTTCTGTGAAGTAAACCATGATCTGTCCATTTGCTTTTTCTTTATCCTCTGCTGGTGCTGGAGATAAAAGCCAGATTCCAGAGCCAAATTAGTGGAAGGAAGTTTCATAGAGAGAGAGGAAAATCTAAATCACTCATATTGATGCAATACTGTCAGTATGTAGAAGACACCACATTCTGCTGGAAACTTTTGTGTAATTGTGGATTTATTTATAAGTACCATGTGAACTTCTGTACTTTCAAGTTTCTAGCTTGAGGGATAAGCTTTCTGGTGACCCTTTGTGGTCCCCATATTGGTTCTTCTCCTAATAAGACAACCCACAAACTATTACCATTCAGTCTCTTTCATCTTGGTGAGCCACTATCTTGGGTTGAGTAATCTTTAATATGACTGAGTAAAGGATAGCCTCTGTGGAAAAGTCAGTGATCCTTGCCTTGCAAAGTAGTTCTCAAGGAATGTGGAGCTATTTACACCTTTCTTAACCCCTTACTGTGTAGCTAGTATAGTGAGACACTAGATTTCTATAAGGAAAGGCACACAACTTCTTTGTTCATGTTTTTCTCCGAATTCCAGGAAATTATGAATGGCTCTTCCAAGAATTCTCTTACCACAGAGTTAGCTGATGACTTTCAGCTCTTATTTAAAAATGACGTTTTAATCCTCACTCAAAGATATGATATGATATATATATTATATATAGAGAGAGAGAGTAAGGAGAGAGCAAGGAAAAGAGGGAACATCAATGCTGGAGAGAGAGATTGATTAGGTTGCCTCCCACACAACATAGGTTTTGTTCCTTCCCACAACCCTTCTATTATAGGAGGATACTGCAACCAGCTAAGGTAATGACTTTCAGCTCTTAATTGGGCTTCTGGAAGGGGGTTACCAGTATTCCATTCTTCCAATCTCTATAAGCAGTTTTCTTGGAGCTTTCTTCACTTGACTTGGAGGGGGTTGAAGTAATTCTTCTATTTCCCACCATAAAGAGGAAGAAGATAAAACCCAAAGCTAACTCCACTACATACAGTACTTCTCTCTAATTTCTAGTCTCTTTTTATATCTAAAAATGTCTGGAGATGGATCACTGGGTAACTGACACAGAACCATTGATTGCTTTATGGGTTTTCTATTACTGAGTAACAAATAAACACAAAGATAGTAGCTTAAAACAATAAACTTTTATTTTCTCACAATAGCCTGTAGGTCAGGGATCCAGGTTTAGGTTGACTGGGTCCTTGGCTTGGAGTCTTACAAGGTGTTAGTTAAGTTGTGTTCTACTTTGGTGGGTCAATTAGAAAAGAATGTTTCCATGCTCATACAGCCAGAAGGCAGAATCATTTCCATGTAGTGTTATGACTGAGTGCCCTAGCTTCTTACTGGCTATAGACTGGAGGCCGTTAGAAGTGTTAGAGGTTACCACAGTTCCTTGCCACATAACCATCCTCATACGTAGTTTTCAATATGGCTATTTGCCTCTCTAAGGCCAGCAAAAGAGTCTCTCTCTGCAGGTGGCTAAGATGGAGCCTTAGAAATGGAGTTTTAAGTACTTGTATATAACATACATAAGTGACATGAAATCACTTTGACATATAACATAACCTCATGAAGAGAGTGACAGCTCATTACCTTTGTTATATTGCATTGATGAGAAGCAGATCATGGGTTCCACTCTCTCTTCAGGGCAGAGGAATGTACAAGGATGTGACACAGTGGGGATCACCTTAGGGTGTTTGCCAAAACAATTAAACTTGCCCTGTAGAGATGTATATAGAAACTCCATTTAGAATAGGCTAGTGCTTATCTATCTGCTGCAGCTTTGAAATTTTCACTATAATACAAGGGGGGAAAAGTCTCAGCAAACTTCCTGTTACAAAAAAAAAAAAAAAATCAAAACTTAAGATTCTATGAAATAAAAGAAAGATTTAAACAAGGCACGCAAGGGATATGAAAACTGCTTATATTTGAAAACAATTTAGTTTGTGTATCAGAAATATATCTTAAACATCAGTTTATTTGCAGTCTTAAAGAAATTAAAACAAAACACAGCTAATACTAAAACAAGGGAAAATACAAGATAAGAGAACACATTTTAATAATAAATAAAAATGACTTAGTTAAATAAATACTTTAAGAAATGAAAAAATGCCATTGCAAAAATGTCAATGCTATTCTTAGTAGAAAGGGACACAACGTTGTAGAAAATCTAACAAGCGAAGTGGAGGGCAAGCTTGAAAATGGCAGTTAAAAGGAAATACAAGTGTGCCTAGTCTGGTCCTCATTTCCATGTAATCAAATGGTAATTTCATCCTTAATGTTGGTAAATTAAGAAATATAGATTTAAATGCTTTACAAAGAATTGAATATAACCACAAGTAGAATGAAAATTCATGTATAACATATCATTTTCTTGGAAGAAAAATATTCCTGATTTACACAACATGTAGGAAGAAAATTGAAACAAGGGAATAGAACACAAAATAATGTATCCAAAATAAAAGTAATAAGCCTCCTTCCTATAAGTTTAAGGTATTAATTTTCCTATTTAATATCATATATCCATATTTTAATATCCATATATATGATATTAAATATAGTCACAAATAAAACATGAATGCAGACAATCTAAAAAGTTTAATAAGTCTGGCCCATTATCAGACTAGATGATACCTTTTTTTTTTTTCCACTGTATGGTTGCCTTTCACCTGCCTCCAGCCACAGACCTGACTGGAGACCTGTTTTGCAACCTTGTTATGTGCCCTGGCTGGGGGAATCGAACACTGCGACTTTTGGGTTCGCAGGCCGGCACCTTATCCACTGTGCTACCAGCCAGGGCAGATGATACCTTTTGATATGAGGAATGTCAAATAATTTGCAGAGATGTTCTAAAGAAGCCATGATGTCCTTGTGCTTCTGTTGTTCTCTGTCTCAGGATTATAGCATAGGGGAGAAGGACTAGAGCAGATGGTCAATATAATTTGGCTGCTGACAATTTCTGTCATGGTAGGCATCGGCATCCGTCTCTCATGAATATATTTATTCTATCTTCAGAAATTTATTTTGAAGCCACCTTCCACCCTGCTTAGTGCCTTGACTGAGTATTGTGGTTTTTGTCTAAATCCTTCCAAGCTTCCTCTCCAACAGCTCTGCTCTGTGTTCAGGATGAGGCAAAAGTCAGTTCATGGTTGTTCATATGGAAAATAAAATAACCAATAACACAGTAATATAAGAACAAACACTGTTTTGTGTACTCACAACTGTAAACCAACTTTTGCCCCACCCTGTTTTAGTGCCACCTCCCAAAGACTGCAAATCTGTACACGTATTGTCAAGCCACTGTGCTGGGCAGGCACACTAAGGCTCTGTAGTAGTGACTTCCCTCCTGGTAACCACTGCCTCTCTGCCCAGAAAATGGTGGAAGTGCTGTTTGCCCCACACTATCTACACTTTCCTCTACCGCCACAGCCTGACCCCTTCCTTCAACATTCTTTGCATTAGAAGTGGGTGCCAATGAGGGCATTTCTTTGTTCAGGAATACCCTCAAAACTCGAGGGATGCCTGTGAATTCGTCTCAGATCTCTTTCACGTGCTTAACTCTTCCTGGTGCGCCTGCTTGGAGTAGGGGACTGGGAGGGAAGCCAAATACATTTGTATGCATACGAATTCCTTTCAGGCAATCTTCTTTAACATTTCTAGTGTTTTACATAAACTGGAGATTTGTAATTGTGATGGAGCAAGGCAGAAACAGTCCTGATATCTTTTGTAGGTTCTGCATAGATGTGTCTAGCAGCACTTTAAACTACATAAAACTTCTCGGTTCACAAAGCTGATCCTGAGCTTTGTAGCTTTAGCCAAAAGTCTGAATAGACAGCAGGTCCTTTTGTTTTTTCAACATACTATAAAATAATGACTAACATATTAAATGTTTATGTTACAAACATTGTCTGTTTAAAACATCACTGCATGCTCACAACAGCTTTACGATGTAGGCAGTAATGTTAGGGCAGTTTTAGTGTCTTAGGTAGGATAGGCCTGGTGATACAGTCTCAAAGGATGATTGACTGAGGGCGGCTTCCTGGGAGGGCTCTAGGGAAGGCGACCTTCCAGAGGGTGAGTGAAGCAGGGCTGGCCCTGACAGAAGTTGAATTTGATGGCATTTGCAGAAGCCTTCGCTGAGCTCAGGGGACGCTCCAGAGCGGAGGTTGCTCTTCAGATTTGTCCTGAATTAAGTCAATAGCAGCCTGACCCTTGTACCTGCGCGCTGCTCACTGGACCAGGGAGGGCTGTGTGGTTGAGAGCAATTGCTGGGAAGGCCCCCCATGGGCGGGCATGGGGGTCAGATGGGGAGGGCGTACCTCAGTCCCTAAAGCATGGGCTGGGCGCTGTGGCACAAACACAGGCTGCATTTACTAATGAGGAAATTTGCAGCTTCAAGAATTTAATTATATTTTCCCACACACCACTTTTAGTCACAGGAAATTAACCTGGCACTATCTGGCTTTATATTTTCCCTTCAGGAGGATTGTTGTTCCCATCCTAAAACTAGATTATGATGGGAGAAGAGGGAGCAAGCATGAGGACACATATAATAAAGGAGTAAATGACTTTAAGACAAACAAAACAAAAACCAAAAAACAAAGGAGAAAGGAACAGAACAAGCAAATTTACCCTAGAAGAAGTAGAAAAAATGAATAGGCCATTTCTACCGAAGAAAATTAAAAGTTGAATAAAGATCTCCTATGGAAAGTGGTACAATGACCAGATGGGTTTATAGACAAAGTTCATCTAACCCTTACAGATTACATAATTACAAATTATTTAAAATCTATGAGAATATTGAAAAGCTTAATAACTTACTTTATATTTTAAAACTAATCCCAGAATTCTACAAAATTAAAGTACAAAAAAGAAAATTGTAGATCAGTTGCACATTCTTGAAAATGCAGTAATAATTTATAGAGTAAAATACTTTGTGGATAGGAAAGTTTATTTTTACAGATCCAAGACTAGTTATCAGAAAAGTTGTAATTCATTTTTGAGACTCAGACCCTCTGTGTCAGCATGACTTAGATAAGATAAGACCACCTATGCTTGGAAAACTTTGCCCAGGGGATACAAGACTATGAACCAATAAATTATTTCACTGTTTGCCTCAGAACCAGTTACAAAAGACAGGCTCTGATGACCTGGGCAGTTTACTTCTTAACTGACATCTTATTTATCAAACTTGTTTCAAGGTCCTTAATTTATACTATGTCTACCAATCCAAACTATTATATCTTATAATTCACCTGATCTCAATTAGCTATCTACCTTGAAAAATCTACCTTAAATCGCTTGAGCCCAGACACCAAAGTTTTATAATTATCTCACTTGAAACTTCTTTCTTTTCAGTCTGTTAAATCTCTATTAAATGGTTTTCTCCCTTACTGCAGTGAGCTTAAATAATGTTTTACTTATTACCAAGTTGTCTTATGATACTTGTGGTGAATTCAAGAGTTGAAACAAGTGTTATATATTACAGCAATATATCTAACATCTTTTAGCATTAAGAGAATACAAATTTGAAATCATGATGATGAAATACTACATACCTTTTAACCCCACCACCCAATAGAAAATAGTGATATTACCAAATGCCAGTGAGGACATAGAGTTAGTGGATCTGTGAGATACTGTTGGCAGTAATGTAAAATGTGCAGCTGCTCTGAAAATTGTTTGGAAATTTCTTATAACATTTGCCATATAACTCAACAATCAAACTCCTAGGGCATTTATCACAGGGTAAAGAAAACTTAGGTCCACACAAAAACCTGTAAACATAGCAGCTTATCTATAAAGTTTTATTGGTAAAATTGTCAAAACTTAGAAATAGTCCCCTACTTAGAAATGACTTCAGTAGGGGAATTGTTAAACAAACTATGGCAAATCTAGTCAGGGGGATGCTACTCAACAAAATACAATAATAAACCCCTGATAAACTGTAACTACTTTGATGTCAATCAAGTGTATTAGGCATAGTGAAAATAATGTAAGTCTCAAAAGACTCTATATTATATGATTCCATTTATATAACATTATTGAATATCAAATAACAAAATTATAGAGATGGAGAGAAGATTAGTAATTGCCAGAGATATGGTAGTGGGGGGTTAAAACTATAGAGGGGCAGCAAAAGGGAAATTTTTGTGGTGATGGAACAGTTCTGTTTCTTGATTTCATGAATCTGAATCTACACATATGATAAAATTAAACACACACACTCTCATAATACATTCCACTGATAGATATTCAAAGGACATTCAATAAATTCAGCAGTTGTTCCTAAGAAAAATTCTAAGCAAATATAATGTAAAGAAAGTACTTAGCTATAGTAATATTATCTAATGAAAACCACCGACAAATTTATTTAAAATGACAAAGACCATTTCCTTTACAATTATTTATTTTTCAGAATGTTTAATAGTATTTAGCCAATATGTAATTTTCTGCTAAAATTGTTTTTATTACAAAACTATTTTTGGTACACACTAGCAAATTGACATAATCAAAATGATGGATTAGTAGCTAAAAATAAAACAATTGGTAAGTTGAAAAATAACAATAAAAATGAAGATGATTTAATTGCTGGTTTACTATACTCTAAATCTAAGTAGGTATGTAAATCTCGAGTGAAATGTAGAATATGCAAATACTTTTCTATCAGTAAATTAAAGATTGCCAATTTAGTTTCAGAAAAACAATTTCATCCATCATATTAATATAGCTTATTTACATTTTAATGGCTTTGTAATTTTATTATGAAATTTATCATCTTCTTTGAGTTTATGGTCATCGAGATGCATGCCTAAGACTTTTATATAATTACATATTTAAGTGAAATTATTATGAATATTTTAATTCAACACTTGTATCCATGAGAATTTCCTAAAGATCCCTTCTCTTTACAAGTTTGATGAATATTATTATTCTCTCAGCAAATACTCATGGGGACATAACCAGAAAGGTCTGAAAGTTTCTTGTGGGATTGCGGTATAATAAATCATTACATGGATTCAAATTAGTGTCATGAAACTCTAACAAATATTTAAATGCTAATTTGATAAGCATGCCATAAACACACCACAAAATAATTTTCTATCAAATGATTACAGCCACAAAATAAAATTTGTGACCAATAGATTTGCAAAGGAAAGGAGATACATAATCAGCATAATTTATTAGAGGAAGGAGAAACTTCATAATTTTAAAAGTTCTGAAGTGGGAACTAGTGTACTAAATGATATTTTTTGAAACTATGACATTAAAATATAAGCTTTTGTAAATGAAGACCCTTTCTGCTTTTTTAATGATATTGCTAATACTAAGAAGCATTAAATTACACAGCTTATGTTTTACATAAAAAAGAATGAATTTAAAATAAGCAATGCCATGAGATACTCAAGATTCAGAATAGGTGATGCTATAGAAGTAAAATATCACCTATTTTTATTTATATTTCCAAACCAGAAAAGCCAGGTTTGATTACTAAAGTAATTTCCAAGACTAAAAATCTCAATAGATAATGGTTATTGTGTCATAGACATTTTAGAAGGCAGAAAACAAACTTTAACCTGAAAAATCTATATTCTGATTTTGATAAGATAAATTTAGCTTCTTAAAATACAAATAAAAAATATTTATATTAAATAACAGCACAATTCTGAATTAACATTTTTGATAGAAGAATTAACAATGTAAAACTATCACACGCACACACATCTGCATTATATTTCTAGAACTATTCAACAAATTACCACAAACTTGGTGGCTTCGCATAATAGAAATTTATCCTTTCTTACTTTTGGAGACCAAAAGTCTGAAATCAAGATGTTGGCAGGGTTTCCTCCTTCAGGATTCTGTGAAGGATTATCCACTCCATGCTTTTTTTCTTTTAAACTCCTGGTGGTTGTCACAAATCTTAGGCATTCTCTGACTTGTAGCCCCATCACTCCAAACTCTGACTGAGATGGACTTCTTCTGAGCATATTTCTGCTTTTCAGAAATCTCCCTCTCTTTTTTTTCTTTGAGAACTCCAGTGAATTTTTTAAAATAATTTTATTTATTTATGTATTTTAGAGAAGGGAAGGAAGGGAGAGAAAGAGAGAAACATCAGTATGTGGTTGCCTCTCCCATGCACCCAACTGGGGACCTCGCACTCAACACAGGCATGTGCCCTGACTGGGAATTGAACTTGTGACCCTTTAGTTCACAGGCCAGTGCTCAATCTGCTGAGCCATGCCAGACAGGACTAAAACCCTAGTGAATTTTATACTCACCCTAAATCCAGGATGATCTCATCTCAAATATTGAATTTAGTTACATCTGAAAAGACAGTATTTCCAAATAGGATCATATTTGCCAGTACACAGAGTTAGACCTTAGACTTATATTTTGGAGAACCATAATTCAAACCACTATAATTTCCATTAAGCATCTTGATGTTCTTCTTGGGTCATTCCATGAAATAAAAAAATTGAAGAAACCAAAAATATCAATTTGAACAAAGAAGTGCAAGACCAAGGTCACATATTGATGCTTGAAGCACATTTGTCATTCTAATCAGCTAAACTTATGTGTATCTATCTTTTGATGAGTTGACTATTTATACACATTTCTAGTATCCCTTTTAAGTTTCAGATTTCAACCTACAGACTAAGCCAGTGCTAGATTTATATGAATTTTGTTTACTCCCCAAGCCTGCATGTCAGAAATTTAAGCTAATACAGGCAAAGTTTTTGAAGCTCAGTTGTTTCTTTTTTTTTTTTTTTTTACTTTCATAACTCCTGAGAGGTCTTGTAAAAGGGCAGAAATAAAGTGGCACCCAGTATTGGCTATCTCAGAATGATTTTCTAGCCTACTGTTAAAACACTGGTTAAAACACTGTTGTCCTATTTGCTGGAGTGATGGAGAGCTGAGGTCATATAAAACAGAGCAGGAAAATGAGAAAGAAAATTATATCGATCACCTCCCTGATCATCATAGGCAAGATAGGGAAACCGTTACCTTCATTGGAAGATATCAGATACTGCAGGGTTAAAACAGGTCTCCATGCAGTTCTAGGAAGGTAGTGTGAGTGGACAGAGTATGACAAACATTGCATATTAATAATAATATGTGATTCTCATTGGAATGAGTAAACCAGCAAACATAACTTTTAAAGATTTAAAAATTTCCTTTGTGTCTACAATACATTGCTTGGTGTTTTGCACATCATATAAAGCCAATAAATAATTTGAAGACCCAGGAAAGTGTTCAAAATTAACATTCAAATCATTTAAAAAATAATAGAATGGTTTCAACTTAACATATTCAAACAGCTATCTCTCCTGTCTTTCCTTCTTTTCATAGTGAACATTCTGGAGGTAGGCATAGTGTCTCCTTTAATTTTTTTATACTTTATAAATTCAGCAATTAACTCTTAACTGAACATTATGCCATTATTTTACAAAAACTATTGCAATCAGGGTTATTAATGACCTTTATATCATTACATCCAACATCTTGACTCAACAATATTTTACCAAGGATGTTATTTTAGAAAATCTACCCTGCCTCTAGCTGTGATTCCCTCTGATTTTCCTCCTACCTCTCTAACTATACGTGTGTAATCTAATCAGTTTCCCACTTTCACTCAATCTCATTGAGACTTGATCCTAGATATTCTGTAATATCCAACTCATCTCATCTCTCTTGTGGCCTTAATGACCATCTATTTGTTGGTGAATGAAAACTTTGAATCCTACCCAGTACAGACATGTGCCCCTTGAACCAAACCCACATCATACTATCTACATGACATCTTATCTTAGATACATAGTAGACATCTTAAATCCAATATGTTTGAATTGAACTTATTATTCCCCCATCCCAAAATGTACTACCCTCCAGTGTTTCATAATTTGATATATAGCACAAACAATCCCCATGTTAGTAAGCCAAAAACTTGGAAATTGTGCTTGATTAGTCCTATATTTTTCCCTGCTCACAATACATTTCTTTGACTCTGTCAGGTCCACCCACCTTGCCATCCTGCTGACTATGCTAGTTGTCAGGTCTGATTTTGTTGGGTCCAAGGCCACCAATTAATGACAGCTGGGAGGACCCTGGTCTGGGGGTGAATAAGAACTTGCACAGAGCCTTTAGGAGGTTTTGCAAGCTTTATTGCAATGGCAGGGTTAACGACCATTGAGAGTACAGGCTTTTCCACCCTCCTGCTTCCTTAGCAGTCGGGCGCTGGAGAATGCTGGCATTTCCATGCACCATTTTCCACTCTCCCACAACAGCAGTGCATGTACAGAGATTACAGCAAGGGTGGTCTAATAAATACATTGGGACAAAGGAGACTCTAAGCCAAACAGTTACATAGGTGGTGACATCAGCCTGCTCAAAGTTGCTAAGTGTTACCTTTGGAGCCATTGTTCCAGAGGTTCCACAGATAAGATTAATTTCAAGGCTTACTCCATGGCTGACCCCAGAGGAAGGCCTAATCATATGTAGACAGGGGACTTCCTTCCCCTGACAAACTCTAAGTACCCGAACATATTATATCTATCTATTTATCTATCTATCTATAAACAAAACTTGATCCAATGATATACTTTTCCAAGTACAAAAGCAGTTCATATTGCTTTCATATAGTTTTAGGCTTCTTATGTGAATGTAATGTTAATAAAACCTGTGAGTTCAGTTTGGGCTCCCTGGTTACAGACTATGAGAGGTCTGTCCTGAAAATGTCGAGCCAATGTCAATATAATCAAAACAGTTTGTGCAGCTGATACTTTTGGGTCAAATCTCATATGTAACCTCCAGTCCAAATGACTTTTCAATAAATACATATGGAATCAGAATGGGAAGTGTGCAGATTGCTGTGTGCATTTATTTTCTACTACCAAAGAAATAGGTACAGACTGATTTCTATATGGTATGAATATGGATGTCACACATTTGCTCAGGTCAATTCTTCTTTCTTTTTAGTTATATTCATCTTAAATATTTGTAAAGAACAATAGCTGTGTGGGAGTTTTTGTATGGGGACTGAGCCACAGATACTATGGGTGGTGGCATATTCTTCCTCTTGGTATCTCTACTTTGCCTGGTGGCTGGTGACAGAATGCATTTAGAAATTACCATTTTCCTTTCCAAGTATGTTCTTGTTACTTTCAATAGGGCACAGCCCATGCCTCATTTCCCCTAATACATTACCACATATACTTTATGTAGTTACAGGTCTTTGGGGAAAAACTAAACAAAAAAACACCATGAGAAAAAATATACTTAAGTTGCTATGCTAATTGTAACTTCTGTTATAGCCTAAGGTATAAAATTCTATTTGGTTTGTCTAATATCACCTAATAAATGACACAGAAACCTATTATTATCTTTGAGTATATCTGGTTTCATATTTATTTCTTGAAAAATGGTTTGGGTTCAATGTTGTAGTCTGGTACTACAGAGCATAAACTGACCTTGTAGTTATTATTAATATTTATTTAACCAAGAATTGGGGTTATCTTGGATCATAGGAGCACATATGATGAAGGAATTCTGGGCTTCATAATACTCTTTAAATGCAACAGAAAATTTGTAGAATACATCCTAGAATATGGTTTTATCTAACCAACATAAATTATTTTTATATTTGTGAAACTATAATCTGCTTCCTTGAGATATAAACAAAGTTTATTTATTATATATATGAATACATTTGTATATGTGCCCTACACTATATATATGTACATTTATACATGCAGATGTATACACTATAAATATAAATCCTATTGTGCTCAGCCACTGATATTTGAATATATTGTGGGCAGTAATAATCAAGAAGGGTCAAGCAATATAGTGATTATTTGTACCATATATTATATTATTTTATTATTAATAATAATAATTATTATTCCTTGAATGTTTAGGGTTGATGAGCTTAAGGAGATCCTTGCTTATGGCTCTCATATATTTATGGTCTGACAGTGACTGAGACTAGAGTCACCTGAAGTGTTCTTCAATCACATGTTTGGCAGTTGGACTAGAATGGCTAGAATAGTTGGAGTTTAGTATGGCATTTCCACATGGACAGCTTAAGCAATTGTGAGTTCATATCCTTAGGAATATTTACTAAGTTTGTGTTAACTTAAGTGCATATTTTTAAAAGTCTGATGCTCTACCGACTGAGCTGTCCAGGCTCCTTTTCTGTGTATAAATCAATTCCCTGGAGACCTCTGGAGACATCCAAAATTAGCCTTGTTTGATTTTTAAAATATTATATTTACTAAATAGTAGATGTTTTTCAAGTAATTTAAATAGCACTCTGTGAATGAGAACATTTGTAAGGACTTGAAAAATTATAAGATAATTTTGTATTAGTCAACTTTCACTAAATGTTTTGTTGTGGTAACAAGCAAAATTATAATCCCAATTATTTATATCAACAGGGTTTATTTCTCATTCACATTATATGTCAGTTCCATGTTGTTCCATTCTATGTATCTTCTATATTCTGAGATTCAAGCAGAAGGAGTAGGCTCTACCAATGACATGCATTCCCATGGATCCACTGTTAAGTAGCACGTAGATTTTGCTGAGATGTTTCATAATCACATCTGTTCACTTTCCATTGATCAAAGTAAGTTGGGTGACCATGGTTAATATCATTGGTATGTGGAAGTATTGTCATGCATTCTATATAGCTTGTACTGCAAGTTATATAAAAACTGGTAGAGATATATAATCCTATTACAGGAGGGCAGTGGGTACTTGGGAACAAGGAAAAATTTCACACAGCTTTTTCTGAGAAATAATTTTGAGGAGAATTCTTGTATTTCTGCATCTATGGGGTCTCTTAATGTCTGTTTTTAGTAGCACAAAGATCTAGTTGAAACATTTATCTGAGCCTTCCTTGGGCATTACTTAAATTCTTACTCAAAGTTCAATCCTCTTCCCAAGTTTTGCTTGAGGTTGTAGAGTATGTTGATAAGGGAATAGGAGCTTCATTCACTCAGATATAAATGCAAAGGACACTGTGTTGTCATTTCTATGTCTAAAAACTTATTTTTCCACTCCCAAGCTTGTCATTCTTGAATGAATCCTATTCTTACATTTAATTATATTTATTATCTTTAGGGAATTTAGTTGCAATTTTGCCAGAGTAAAAGATTGCAAAATATTCTCTTGTGACATATTTTTACTATTTTCTTATGATTAATTCTATCTCTGTCCCATAACATTTATTATTTAATCATAAAAATCATGCAAAACAATATAATTGCTTAGGTACTGGTCATCAATTTTTAATGAAACTTAACTAAGTTTAAAAGGCATAGACTTTAAGTGGTGTTTCACAGCTTTTATTTTCCATGAACACCACCCTCCAAGTTTAACTCATGTGTAATATGGTGGTTAAAAACAAACATAAAAAGGGACGTATGTTTCCCAAAGCTTTTCTCCAGTATGCTTATCCTTCAATACTCTATGGAAAAGCCTTTTTTAGCCATATTAATTTGAGAAACAGTGTACATTAAATATACTTTATCACAATTCTTCGTAGCACAAAGTGTGTCCCAAAAGTATCAAGGGAATATCAATGTAATTAAAACAGTTTGCATGGCTGATACTTTCAGGACAGACCTTTGTTTATTAAGGTCACTAAGAAATCCTGCCAAAGAAATTTGTTACATACAGGAAAATTCAGTTAATAAACTTCATATGACCCTAAAGACATTTTATATATAACCATTATTAACATTCTAGAGGCCCATGCTTCCAATTTGAAAGAGCTGTGAGGATGGAAAATACATGGAGATGGAGAATGTTATTCCTTGCCCAAGAGAAATGACATAAGAGAAATTTTTGTTTAAAAGTATCAAAAAATATGAAAAATGTATGTGAGAGTATGCTAAATAAGCCAGGGTATCTTCGCTTGCAATAGAAAGACATAGCCTTTGTCAAATATAATTGGACACCTAGGAAATGAGTACTTGTGTCTTACCTCCTTTTGAAAGCTGCATTTCCAAATTACATAAAGAGGTTTCTTTGATGGCTATTGTGAAGAAGCCTGCTGCAGGCCAATTATCCAGTCAAAATCAACCAGATTAAGGTTAAATTTAAAAGAAATCTGTTCAAATGCCTGAGAGAGGTTCTGAGGAAGCTAGGATTTAAGGGACTTAGAATCTGAAGAGAAGGAAATGTCATCAAAGTGAGCCCAATATTCCAAGTGTTGTACTCTTTTCTTAGAGCCTTTTCCCATTCTTGATGTGAGGAGAGAAGCTGATAAACCAGGCAGAACCAGACTATTGAGATACAAGAAGGCTATCAGAGCTTTAGGAAACTCTGCCCCAAGGCTGAGGGGCAAATATTGGCATTTAAGGTTGTGGAGGCAGGCAGCACTGAAGGACTCAGGTCCCAAAAGGAGGGAAACACAAGGAAGCAAGGCTAACATCAGGCACAGGTTTTCCCATCAAGGTATTTGCTTGTAGAGATGTAGAAATCAAAAGATATAAAAACAAGAAGAAAGTGGCTGAATCATGGCAGAGACAGTTATTGTCTTTTAGTCCTAGGGAGACAAAAATGAAGTTCAGGGCCCTCAAGAAAGAAGAACCCTTCTTCTTTCTTGAAATAATAATGAAATATTATTATTTTTCATAATAATAATGAAAGCAGGCTCTTGGCTTCAACCTCTGTAAGGCTATCCCTGAGGAACACCACCGAACTAGTATCATAACAAGTTTTATAAATATCATCAAGTGGCCCTGAAGTGACTATTTCAAAGTTGTGTTTCCCTTGTCTGCCTTCCAGAAAATGAAATGACTCTTCTCTGGAGAAAATTATCATCTTGAGGTACTACATTTTTAAAAATGTATCTCATTCAACATTTAAGTAAAACCTATTGACAAAAATAGCACTGGGTGGGGTATAAAACAAATAATAGACAGAACTTTAGATGACCCCAGACTAAATGGAGACTTTCTTTTACGCACTAAAGCCTATTAAAAAGAGTGGGATAAACATTGTTTTCATAACTAAAACATAAAAATAAAAAATGAGAACTCAATAGATGGGCTTAATCATCAGGGGGATACCACTGAGTAAAGCACCAGTGAACCAGAAGATAAAATAGTTGAAAATATTTCTCTGAAGCACTGAGAAGGATAGAGTGGCATGTGGTAAAGGTTAGTTGAGAAGAGGAATTCAAGTCTCTGAGCCACAGAACACACTATTTTAAAAGGTGAGTAATGCTAAAAATCTTTAAATGCAACTTGAAAGCATTTACTTTATAGAGAGCACCCCATTGCCTTGCATTGTTTGTCATTGTGGTTATTTATGCTTATTTGTCTCTACTGTTGTCTAGTTTATCTTCCTTTGGAGGTGCAAATAGTTTGGTGTTGAAAAGCAAGTCCTCTCTCAAAGCATTAAAACTTGCCTGGAGTCGCTTGTTATAATGAAAAATAAATAAATAAATAAAATAAACATGGTCAGACAAAGATGGGTTATAATTGTTTAGAAAGCTATACTGTTGTTTTATAACACTAGAAAATTAGTAGGAAGTGGGGCAAACTCACTTATATATCACATTTTAAATATTTTTCTATTAAAGTTCAGGAATGAGAATTATGAGTGACAGCCTTCCTTTTTCAAAATAATATTTTACATAAGTGGATCTGACCTATGTTATAGTGGGAATTATAGAAGTCAGTAGAGATTATCCCCAATTATTAATTTTCTTTTTATGGAGAAAATATCATAAACCCAATAACTTTACATATGCCCTCATCTCATCTAGGCCTCTGTGTAAGTTTTTTATCCCTTTCACTCTTTATCTTCTAATAGGTGAAGTGGATAAAGGATATAATTTAGTATAGTTTAAATATCCCTGGAAAACTGATGTTTAAAATAATCCAGAAATCATAGTCTGCTTTTATCCAAGCAATTAAAATTCCTTCACAGAACTGTGTTGCAGAAAGCCATTCAGGAAGAGTTGGGGAGAAAAAAGACCAAGATGTTTGGTAAGGTATTCTTACTAAATTATTTAATTACCAGATTTAGATAGGTAAAATTATTATTTTCTTGGAGAACCAAAAGGCTTTCTGGTTATTAATTATTGAGAGTTTGGATACAAGAGGAATTAATATACCAGTAAAAGATCCCAATGGGATATTTGTTCAAAATAATAGTCAAGAGAAGTGGAGTGTATATGACCTCTGTATTGTGAACTAAGACAGTAACAGCACGCATCGATTTTCAGCATACAACTCTGTCTGTGCCTTAAGACTGACATTGCGTCCTGAAAGCCTCTTTTGCCAAGCAACTGGGAAATGGGATGAGGTAACTGGAGAGGAGACTGCAGTGAAGCCTAGAGGCAAAACTCCAAATAGCAATGAGTAGTGATGTTCTCAGAAAGTGACTGGGCATTTACTCACCCAGGAAACTGAAAAGAACCAAAAGCACTTTTCTTATAGTGATGAAACTCGGGCACTAGAAAATCTAACTAAATAGTTTGCAATCAACAGAATGCAATTGGCCAATTCAACAGAAGTCATTGAAATTAAGAAATATGATTTTTAAACATTTATTAAAAATTTTTTATTCATTATTTTCAGAGAGAAGGGCAGGGAAGAAGGAAGAAAGGGATAGAAGCATCCATGTATGTTGCCTTTTACTTGCATCCAGCTAAGGACCTGGCTTGAAACCTGGTTATGTGCCTTGACTGGGTAATTGAACCAGTGACCTTTGGGTTCAGAGGCCAGTGCCAATCCACTGAGCCACACCAGCCAGGGCCAGAAATGTGATATTTTAAAAAGACTTATCTTCAGGATAGAACTGAAACATTCAAGATACATAAGTTTTTACATCAGTGTATTGGGGCCATTCAACCAATTTATAAACATGCATTTGCTCAGTTACAGAAAAACCACTGGAGAAATTGATTACTTATGCTCAGTGCATGCTAGGTAAAAAAATAAGGTCCATTCATAATCCTATACATTTTTCCCCCCAAATTTCAAACACTTCATAGGCTCAGGTTCTTACAGGCCACCATCTCCAACTACTGTGGAATTGGGCCACTAACGAAGGGCAGTTTTACAGGCTTGCCCATTAGGTTCTCCAACAACACTGAGTTTCCCAAAGCAACTCTCATTAGTGCTGTTAAGATGCTGGGACCTGCCACAATCCCTTATCTGAGAGGAAGACTATGTTTAAGAAGGATGTTTATTCTGCCTTGTGCAGAAACCTGTTCAGCCCTGTGAGAATCAAAGACAATTCTCAGTCACCTGTAACAACAGTTCCTCTCTGGAAATGGGTGTGAGAACAGTCAGATCTTTCCCACTGGAAGAGGAACTTACTTGTTCCAAACTCTTAGGGTTGTGTTGTTGTTATTCTGTTGTTATGAGTGTGTTTGTCTCTTCCTTAGACTATTGCTCCTTCCTTTGAAGTTGCACGTAATTTGGGATTAAAGTTGGTTTGTTTACAAATCTATTTGGGAAAATCAGAAAGGGGTCATAGAAAATGGGAAAGCTGAGAATGAAGCTTAAGACCTGGAGTGTATAACAAGAACCCGGGGGAAAAGCTTAACCTGCTTCAGCAATTTACAGGTCAATTAAGAGCACATGGGGAGAGAGGTCAATTCAAGTATTCCTTGTAAGTAGATTACTCTTCTCAATGTTTTTGACGCAGGGCAAGTCCCCAACAAATCTATGTTTTCAAGTGGAGGACCATGAACATTCTCAAGAAATATGTCTAAGTCGAGATTTTAATTGAAAATGCTGTGTTTTTTGTTTTGTCTGTTTTGTTCTTTTAACCACAGATAGAAATAGCAGCTTTCTCCCATTTAAAAAAAAAAAAAAAAAAAGGCTCCTACTGGTATTAAAACTTTCTCCCTCAGGCCTCATATGGATCAATTTTTTTTTTTCCATTATTTCATTATAGACCAGCACTCAAACAACCCCACTCAACTGGGAGCACAACTGAATGCATTTTGAGAAGGAGAGAATTCGTAAGGGAGGAGGAAATGATTAAGAGGAAAACTAACATATTTCAGGATGATTTGACTTTGAGTAGGGAGCACACAATGTGATATATAGATCTTGTATCATAGAAATGTACAATTGAAACCTATATGATCTTATTAACTAATGTCACTCTAATATGTGTAATATAAATAAATAAATAAATAAATAAATAAATATTTCCACTACTGCTTAAAAGCTAACAAGGGGCATTGGGATGTGGGGAGAAGATTGCAGCCTCTCACTCTCATTTGCAAGAGGAGGAAGAAAGGGGAGAGGTTATTACATCCATCTAATAAGGAATGAACTTTTAAGAAATTGCAAAATGTTACTTTAGACTCCTTCCCTGGTGATATGATTGAACATAGGATAAGAGGTCACTGGATTTATAGGAGGAGATTAGCTCAGCTGTAGGTTTAGAGAGATCACTAGTAGGCAAAGAGGGCATTTTTGTAGAGGAGGAATGGAAATAAGTTCCATACACATGTTTGTGACAGGATGTGCAGGACTTTGATGAAAGATAAATACATTTGGCCAATGACTTCAGTAGGTTCAGAAGATTGATGGGACTAAGACCAGGACCCCGAGAATGGAAAAGAAAACATTGGGTGTACAGTTGAATTACTCAGGATTCCTTTGGGTGGCATTTGCAAAGTTCCAGCTCAGACGAGCTCAAGCAAAAAAAGAAATGTGTTGGCCCCCAAAACTAGAAGTATAAAGGACCCAGAATATGAAACATCACCTGAAAAGAGAGCCACATACTGGTTAAAGCAAGCACTCTGAAGCTAGACAGTCTGGGATTAAATCCCAATCCTGGGACCTACATGCTGTGTAACTTAAAGCTAGTTATTAAACCTTTCAGTGAATAACTCAGTTTTCTTTCCTCTAAAATAGAGATATTAACACCTACTTTCTCATAGAATTCTGACAGGATTAACTGAAGATAATACTGAAAACACTTAAACAGTGTCTGCCACCTTTGCTGTGTTCACATCAGAATTTTTTTTCATTTCTTCTCTATGGTTTCCTCTAGTTGGATCCATTTTGTCAGATTGCCTGCTCTCAGCTTTCTGACTTGTTCTTACAGCATCCCCAGTAGAAAGATAGTCTACTTTTCCCAATATATATATATATTTGGCTTACTCTGATTGGATTGATTGGTAACTCCTGTTCAAGTAGCTGGGGGTGGGAGGTGAAGTAAATGGGCTGGTGAGAAGGATGAACAATTCTGATCAATTACACCTGAATCAACTGCCCATTCTGCAATTAGGAGTTAGGCTCATTCCCACATAAACTTAGTGGGTTTAGAGTAGAGTGGGATGATTTCTGCAAGATAATCAAATTGCACTTACCAGAGAAATAAGAAATGGATTTTGGGTAGATTAAAAACAACAGATGTATCCATAGCCCTGAGAAGGAAGTTTTGGCATGATTTCACACTGATTAGGAAGCAATTGGGTGAAAAACGAAAGGACTTTTAATGATTTCTCAACTAAGCTTCAGTTCCTCTTTCATCAGCACTATAGTCAAAATTGTCAAGCTTGTTCAGTTTCTTTGTGGTGTTCTCATAGCTTTCTTTAATCATTAGTACCATTGATTCAGTGCCTGCTAGAATGAGGTACTTACATGTCTCTAATCTCACACATATTTTTCCATCTTCATTTGAAAACAGTACTGGCTCATTTCCAGAAATTGGCAGTAAAGATTTAAACTCAGACTATCTGAACCTTACTGTTCAATCCCACTCCAAAATTTTCACTTCCTCTATCACCTCCACACAGTTATACCCTCTTTCCTTCTCCACTCACCAAATGGTCTTCTTGGCAAAAGTCTTGGCCACCAATCACTTACCACTCAATGACTATCCATCTCTATGTTCCCCCTACCAAGGTCCTTGGCATTTGAAGCCTTATTTCTTTTTGTGGAAGGAAAGGCTTTTTTCCTGGTCAAATGGCCTCAGAAGTCAACTAAGCCAGGAAACAGATTTGGGGTCAAGTATTCCACCCAGCTAGTTCTTTACATCTGCCAGGTAATAAGCCCTCTTTTCTGTTGACAAGAGAGGGATATTACCCTACCAGTGACTTAGAATGAAGACTTAGAAAGAAAAGGCTTTAATAACAATGTCTCCAAATGACTGGCCTCTATGGCCATCTGTCACCAACAATCTAACACACATCCTCTGCTTTAAGCTAGTGAGTATCCTTAGCATTCCTTTCTGATGGTACAGCCTTAGCTAAGTCATACCACATATTGAGAATCCACTCCTTCCCTGCTTTTCTCCATATCCTCAGGTCTGTTCGGGCCCACCCTGTGCAACAAACTTTTCTAGATTCCTTTAAGCCACTCTGCCCTTTCCCTCATTTCCAGTTTTACAATCTGGTTGAAACACACAATATACACTTTGTTTATAAACATTTTGATTTATGTTGTTTTGTTTTGTTGGCATTTTTAGTTAATGCCCCAAAGTACCTAGCCCAGGAATGGGCACATGGTTGACAATGAATGAAGAAAAAGCCTGTTGATTTTTCTAATACATAAAATGCTAGTTCCTCCCTCTTTTATTTCTCAGACTGTGACCAAATTGGTTGGGGTCGGGCGGGGGAGGTGCACAATGCCATCATTCCATTTCTCCTCTCTGCCTTACTCTGGCTCTCCACCAGCATAAAGTCAATGAGGTTTCAGTACTGAGCCTTATCTAAAATATTCCGCTGTCATAAAGCAAGGGCCTCTTTTATTGCCTTGTCACTTTTCTATAGAGAACAAACTAAACCTACTATTAGAAAGAAAATGCAATCTACTCTAGAAGTGTTCCCAGTATATATATATTTTAAAAATCATATATTCTCTGTTTTCAGTCACAGTACAATTGCAGCAGTCCTAAATTTATGCCTCTGAACAGAAATACAATTTTCAACCTCATTGCTTCCTGTATTCTCTATCGCCCTGTTTAATTTACAGTTATTCAATAACAATTAAAATGATACTCTCATCCTGGTCAGTTGCAACTGAAAATAATTATGTGCTGCTGACTTCTGAGTGCTGATGTTTGGAGGGTGGGTGGCTGAAACCTTTAGTCCACGTTAGGACAATTGCTCAGACACGGAGACTGAAGAGCAGATGGAATATCAACCTGCAGAGTGAAAGTGGCCAGGGTAAGAAATTTAGTACATGGGAAGGGAAAGAGGAAACATATTTGAATGGCTGTCACTATCCATGCATCCTCTCTTTAGTGGAGCTGAACAGTAATTGATTTTTGGAGCAGTCCATCTAAGTTAGCTCCACACATTCTGAAGTCTGTCTGAGATTGCTTCATTAGCTTACTTACCTGAGAAAAAAGGGAACCAGCAGTAGAAAGAACAGAAGGGGGCTAGAGCAATAGACTGTAGTTGTGTGCTATTCTGAAACTAATATCCTTAATAACCCAAGAGACTCGACGGCTCACTCTCCATGATTCCACAGACAGAACACTAACAGCCCTCAAATGAGTGCACTGGATGAGGAGGAAGGTGACCTGGTCCTAGTCCTACCTAGTCCTGACTTTGTTCTGATTTGCAGTGAAAACAGAGCTATTCCCTTATCTCCCCATCTTTAATTCCCCATCCATAGAGCAAGGAGATGGACAAGAGTTGTGACCTCAGATCATTTTAGAGATGGAAAAGCATTTCAGGAAACTCAGTGGCTCAAGAATGCAAGAAAGGCTTAGAAGTACAGCAGCTGGGTGTGCATACATGGTCTAAAGGTGTGAGGCATTCACATTCAAGTTTTAGAAACAAACAACTCATATTATCATACCTCCAGTTTTTGCTTCTAGACTAGGTAATTTTATCATTCTTTCTTACCCAGGCATACTTTGAACACAAATCCCTGGGAGAACACAGAGTATCAAGGTCTGACCAACTTACCACATGTATTTCATATGATATAAAGTGCCTGGATACAATAGTTGAAATTATAATTTGTGGAGGCGATTCTTCAAACTTTATCTTTGCCTTCTGTTATTTTTAGGCTGCTCCCTCGTTTGACAGTTCTTGGCTTTCAACTGTTTAATACTCTCCTTACCATTTATCTAACTTGCCCTCAGCTAAGCCTTTCCTGAGCTGTGGAGAGAACAACTGCTTATGGTTTTATTGGGAATGCCCGAGACAGCCTCAGTAGTAACAATTCTTCCACAGGCAAAATCTGCACAGCAAAGAAGCCCACACAATTATCCGGCAGCCCTGTCAAAAAGAACATCTTTACCCCTGCTGCAAATTTTCTCCCTCTGTGAAGAAGCAACACTTTCTCTGTTTTGCCCCCTCTCTTTTTCAATTCCCAGTTCAATAATCCATTCTGCTCAATGGCTGCTTCTCTTTCTGTCTGCCCTCCCTACAGAGCTGACCCAAACTCTGAGCTACTCCCAAGTTATTTCCAAACGGTTCTCTGGATCAGGTCCTTGGAGATGCTGCAGAGTGAGTGCTCTTCAAATTTGACCAGACTCATATCCTGAACAGCCTCGGGGAAATTTCTTCTATTTACACTCCAGCCAAATAAAATGCTCAACCTCCTCATCAGCTTCAAATGTTGGCAAAACAATCACAATATTCTTTTTTTCTGTAAATCATCAAAGGCCTTCAGGAGGATCCATCTCAATGGAAAATCTAAAACTTAATCCCAGAACTACATAGGTGATTCTCTCACAGTTCAGGCAAGGAATGAGTCTGATGTGCTTTGAACAGGAATTCTCATCTATTCCTCTGTGCCTGAAATGCATAATATATTTAGAATTGGGGTCCACAAAGGAATTTTCATTTAGCACTTTCCTTCACTTGAGGTGCAGAGCAATAAACAGAGTCAATTAATGATTCCCTAGGTGAAATGATGAAGCCTCAGAACTGTAGCAGCTTACCCCTCCACTTCGGAATCTCTCTTCATTGCTGTGTCTGTCAATCACTAGGTGGGTTTTGTGCAATTACATTGTGTTTCATGCTCTGTATGGACGTAAGAAACCTGCCAGCTTCTGTAAATTAATGGAAAACCAGTACACGTGGGAAACATTTTAGGAAAGGATAACAGCTCTGAGATTGGGAGCAGTGGGAATGTTTGGGAGGAGGACAAAGGGGATGTCAACTATACCATGAAGTATGAGTGAGATTTAAATAAAGGGAGGCAGGCATTGATTGAACAAAAAAGAAGGAATTGCATTTTGATAGTAATAGAGCTGGTCTGACTCCAGGAAGGGTGTATGTGTAGAGATCAAATAGCAATATAGTAAGTTTTAACATGTAAGAAAGAATATGTCCAGGATAACTTAAAGCCCAGGAAAAGCTATTAAGATTCAATGCAGTAAGCAAAAACTGCTGAAATTCCTTAAAATGATAGTAATATTATGAGGGAATATTTGGTTATGTTTAGAAGTGGGCCTACTTTTAATACTGGAAACAAGACCACTTAGATACATGTTAGGGTCCTTACCCCCTTCCCATCCACTCCTCACTTTAAAAAATGGAGGACAAGAGAGATTGTGTGATCACCACCTTATTAAACTTCCAAAACACTTATTAAATTTTTTTCTTATAATATGATGGCATAAGTGGTCACACAGATGAAAAGAAGGTATTCCCGCCCTGCTTGGTGGTTCAGCTGATAAGGTGCCGGCCTGCAAACCCAAAGATTGCTCGATCAATTCCCAGCCAGGGCACACATTACCAGGTTGCAAGCCACGTCTCTGGCCAGGTCCGTGGCTGGAGGCAGGTGAAAGGCAATCATACATTCATATCTCTCTCCTTCTCTGCTTCTCTCCCTTCCCCTCTCTCTGAAAATAATAAATAAAAATAAAATAATAAAATAATAAAAGAAAAGAAGGTATTCCCTAGGATTTTCCATTTCTAGGTAACCATTTCATACCCTGAATGATGTCTGGTAGTGTCCACTGAATTTAAAGTTAAAAGAACTCTTTTCTTACTGACATGTCATAGTTGGGTTTTCCTAGTTCTGTAATCCAAAGCTCAATATTTCCATTTGTTAATGGGGTTAAATACGCTGACCTTTCAAAATGTTATGAAGAATCAATAAGATAAGTATATAAATGTATTTTCCGCAATGGAAAAGATTATACCATTAGGTAATTTCCAGCCTTGTCTCAGAAAATTGAAGTCTTTGTGTGTGTGTGTGTGTGTGTGTGTGTGTGTTATCTATATGTCTTTCATAGCTAAAAATGTAAGAAGACAAGTAAACAGCAGCTAAGTCATAGTCTGGTGCTGTCATGGATGACTCATTGAGCCCTAATAGGGTAAGCACAGAGAGCATCTCTCCTTTCGTCTATGCTATTATGGCAAAGGAATGGTCTTAGGATTCCTCCCACATCTATCCTAATTGATTGACTGGCATCTAAGTGATTTATCTGGGATATGATCCTGGGAAGCACAAGTAAGGAAACTGAAACTGAACCAAGAAAGAAGAAAATCAATAAAGTGTATGTGAATGAGCAAGTCCCTACTGTGGACAATTAAGGCTCATTCATGCTGTATCCCTCTCAGTTGTCTATGGAATGGGTTTCAGCATTTTCATAAGGGAGATGGGAAACTGGGACATTTATTCACTGTCTCTACTCTTTCACTTGTTGACAATTGCTTCTGGGGCTGCGAGGTCTCTAGTCATCTGGGCATCTATGATTACTGGCTGTCTCTCATTCATAGCTCAGGAGCAAAGCCCTTAAAGAGACACAGGCCTTGAAGGGGAGGCTGTCACTTCATGTGTAGGTAAATTCAGAGGTGGGATAAGTGGGCATAAAATATTAATATTTTCCACTATAGGAAACATGATTTGTTAAACTCAAGAGGCAGAATTATCACAAACAACACAGTGAACCACAAAGAAAATAAAGTTTATCACAAAGAGCTTAATCCCCACCCCATCCCCCAAGACTCTCACAAGGGATTGGAATGAATGGTAAGATTAAGAAATAATATTTTGTCTATGGAACTTGGGAGCTACTGATATCTAATATACTGGCTCTGACTTGCTCATGCTCCCCTGGGAGTAAGGACAGAATAAAGAAGACTTAAATACCTCAAGTTTAAGGCTGTCAAAAACAAAGCTGACTGGATCATTGAAAATTATGGCTTAGTAGTTCCTAACTATCAACAAGAATTCATAATTTTACACAGCAAGAGACTTGTATATATTCCAGACACCTTTCAGCTGATCACTGATTAAAAGAGGAATGGGGGTAGGGAGAACTAGAATGATTCACAAATAGTTCCCATAAGTTTCTGAAAAAAACTGA
Source organism: Noctilio leporinus (assembly GCA_004026585.1). Lineage (NCBI taxonomy): Eukaryota > Metazoa > Chordata > Mammalia > Chiroptera > Noctilionidae > Noctilio > Noctilio leporinus. The sequence goes on along the minus strand of PVIW01004593.1, from coordinate 75,218 downwards.
AAGAGATACAGGTCAAAATATTTACATTTCCAAGGGCATAAAAATTGAAGACTAGAAACTGTGTCTCAAATATAGAGGAAAAATGGCAAGGATTATTTCTCAAAGACAGAGGGATCAAGTCAAAAGCACATTATCCAAAATGTGGGCCATTTTACATAATGAACAAAGACAATGTCTGAACTTTAATCACATCCTGAATTAAAGTTCACATACAGGTTATACAGGACACTTGAAAAAAAGGAAGGAAGGGAGGAAGGAAGGAAGGAGGGAAGGAAGGAGGAAAGAGGGAAGAGAGAAAGTCAGAAAACCAAACAGAGACTAAGAGAACATACTTAGAGGGAAGTCACTACATTTTATGACTACAATTTACTCTGAGGAGCATCTTTGTCTCACGTTTTGGGTATCAAGTTAATTAATTAAATTACTTAAAGTTGCTTGAATGTCTAATTAATTAGTTAATTACTTGACATAACCATTCAATCAGACAAAATAAGCATGGCAACAGTTCTGTCTAAGCTGCCCAGTTTTGTCAAGGTCATTGAAAGTTATCCCAAAGCAAACTCCCAGTGCACATTGCAGAGTTTACAGTGGCCCTGAAGGTAAAAGAATCACTTGGACTTTTCTCAGCTGGCACAGTCTTTCTCATTGACATTGAGCTAAACTCCTGGCCAAAGTTTCCAAAGTTAAGTTGAATGTATAACGTGGAGAAAGAACCTTCCAAATACTAATTTTCTGATGCAAGAGCTGCTACATTTAGAATCAGTGTCTGTGCACATGTGACCATTCACATCTTCACTGGGAGCACAAGAAGATGACAAAATCTGTCTTCAAGCCAAAAGGCGAAAAAGTACAGGATTACAGATTATATATGGATTTCAAAGTTCACTGTAGTTTGTGGCTGCTTTCCTCCTGCCTTTTTATTTAGAACCATTGATGATTAAAGAAAGACCTACATTTGTCACATCCTCTGGCTGTTAGAACTAAAGTAATAAAAAAGGATGTGCTACAGTATAAACATTCTTTACAGGAAGCTCACCTAAAAGGAAGTAGAATACAGTAAAATGTTCTAGTTTTTCCTTATACATGACTACATCAATATTTTAAGTACTCCAAAGTATCTATGCATATGTGAACTTTTAAAATCTTTATAAACTTTTTTATCCATTTGATATTCAACAAAAAGAGGCAAAGCTAATAAAACTGTCTTGTATTTGAAAGGTCACTTTTCAGGACAAATCTAACAAAATATTTCTTCAGTGCCAATCCATTAGACCATAGGTGGGCAAATGATAGCTGTCTGTACAAATATAGTTTGCTGTCCAATTTTGTAAATAAAAATTTATTGGAACATAAGCACATCTATTTGTTTATGTATTGTCAATGGCAGTTTTTCTGGCAACAACAGTAGATTTGAGTAGTTGCAACAGAAATTGTATGACATAGAGAACTTTAAATAATACTATCTGGCCCTTTAAAGAAGAAGTTTGTCAACACTTATTCCAGACCATTATGGTTGCCACTCACCACCTGTGACTATTGAGCAAATTAAAATGTAGCTGATGCATCTAAGGAACTAAAGCTTTAATTGAACTGAGAGGTACTGAAAGTACATACAAAGAAAAATACTGTAGAATCAATAATATGATTATCTAGAGAAACTTTATATTTAAGGTTTATTTATATTAATTTTATATAGGTATAGATAGAACTAAATATATGAGAGGTAATTATAGAAATATAGGTATACTTACATAAATATACATAATACAGAGATATACAGTTGACTCTTGAGCAACATGAGTTTGAATTGCAAGGGTCCACTTACATGCAGATTTTTTTCAATAAATGCAAGTACTGTTTCTGATCCAAAGTTGGGAATCAGTAGATATGGAGGGCTGACAGCATGATTGGATCTTCAGCATTTTATAGAGGTGACTTGAACATCCATAGTTTTAGGTATTTGCTGTGGGGATGGGGTGGGGTCCTGGAACTAATTCCTCTGAGATAGCAAAGAACAATCAAGTTTGGGGAATTAAAAACTTATACATGGATTTGCAACTACACAAGGTATTGGCACATCTAACACCCCATTGTTTAAGCATCAATTGTATACTATATGTTATATAATTATATAACTGTATATTATACTATAATGTTATATATAAATTATATTATGGAAGAGAGACCTAGAAAGAGAATGTAATGTATTATAAGTAATTGGTTCACATGGTTACGGAGGCTGGCAGACTTGAAAGCCAGGAGAGCCAAAGCAACAGTTTCAGTCCTTAGCTGGCAGCCTGGAGATACAGGAGAGCCGATGGTGTAAGTGAAGTTCAAGGACAGTCTGCTGAAGCAGTCCCTCTTGACAGGCTATGTTTTTCTGTTCACACTTTTAATGAGATGAGGACTGCCCACATTATGGAGGGCAATCTGCTTTACCCAAAGTTCACTGATTTAAGTTTTAATCTAACCCAAAAACACATAAAATTAATCTTTACGTTGACTATTTTAAAGCCATAAAATTGCAAAGACATGTTTAAAAGAATGTAAGATATTTCCTTAATTTTTACACTGATTACATTTTGAACTTATAATAATATGAATATATTGGTTAAGTTAAATATATCATTAAATTTTTCACCTGTTTTTCTTAATTCTTTAAAATAACATGGTTACTAGCTTATTTTAAACTACTTATTTATTGCTTATCGGCCTTTCAGCTAAGATCAAGTATAAAACTGCTTATGTAGCTTGCATTATATTTGTATTAGACAGCACTGCTCTAGACTCCATCCTTAGCCTGTGAAAATTCTTGCTGCTCCCCATATTTTATACAGTTCTCACCTACTCAGTTTGAATGGCAAATATATTTATACAAGTTTATAGAGCACTGGCATGTTGTTGAGAGATGTGAAATATAGTTTGTCTGTAATTTGGCTGTTCTTGCTGCTACTGCTGTTTTATTTTTTTCTCAGGTCAGCTAAAAATAGCCTGAGGAGTCATCTTGAAAACAACTAAGCTAACTTTGTAATCTGTTAATTGAATATAAGTATGTATGTGTGTACACAGCTGTGTATATTAAATGATAAATGCACTACCCTTTACTAAAAAAATCATCTGAACATGGTCTTTTATTTCTCCTAAAGCATGGTTTATGCCCTTTTTCCTATACTTTCTTTCATTCACAAAAATATGGTAAATATTTTAATTTTTTATTTGAAATCAAATTAATTAAAGTCTGTTTATTATAAAAGTATCCATTTAGGTGAACAACAATTTAAAGCACACTGGCAAATGAATATACCTGTATAACCACTACCCCAATCAAGACACACAGGCACACCTCAGAGATTCAGTTTAGTTCCAGACTACCACAAAAATAACCCCAAATTTTACAATGAGTCATAATCATTTTTTCTGAAAGGTCTTGTCTTAACTTTATAAGAAATGCAACATCTTTGAAGCGCAATAAAGCAAAGCACAATAAAATGAGGTGTATCCCTGGATGTTTTAGGCAGGATTCTAGAATCCTCCTACCCTTAGGATTCCAGTTTCTGGTTATTCAAACAGGAATACTTCTGGGGAGGGACTTTGCAGAAGAACTTAAGGTTAGTCATTAGCTGAAGGCGAGTTATCTGGGTTATCATGTGGGCCTAATTCAGTCAATCAAGACTATAAAAGTAGGAGAGGAAGGCAGAACAGTGAGAGACCATACGAGGCCTAGGGGAGGTCGGAGAGATTCCAAATATGCCAAAGATTGTTTTCTAGAGGTTGGGGGCAGGGGCACATGGCAAAGAATGCTTCTACAAACTGAGAATAATAACCCTTAGTTTACAGCCAGCAAGGAAATGGAACTGCATACTGATAGACCCATGGGAATGAATTCTAAAAAGTTAAGTGAACCTGGAATGGATTCATCCCCAGAACTTGCAGAAAATAACAGTGCATTGCTGAAACCTTGATTTCAACCTTGTGAAGCCCTGAGTAGAAAACAGAGAGCTGCTTTTTACCTGGACTTGTGACCTCCAGAACTATCAGTAAGTACTGCTTTATATTGCTAAATTTGTGGTATGATTAACAATTATAGCAAATTACTATTTGGACAGCTTCTCTCTCCCTCATGCCTCTTGGTAACAATTGCAATTCACCTCTGCCTGAGGCAACCAGAGTTTTGTTGTTTGTCACCATAGGTAGGTTTTAATTTTAATAGAATTTGTATCAATGAAATACCTATCTTTTAGTGCTTGTCTTCTAATGTTAAGCATTTTTAATTCACCTGTTTATCACATGACCCAGTAAATCATTCCTTTTTATTGCTGAGTAGCATTTTACTACATTATATAACAACTTGTGTCTCTGTTACACCTGTTGCTGAACAAATGGGTTGTTTTCAGTTTTTAATTTTTTTTGAATGAAGCTCAGTGAACATTTACATGTAAGTCTTTTTGTGGACAAAAGGTATCTTTTGGGGAACTAAGAGTAGAAGTGCTATGTCATACAGTTCATCTATAAATAAGTGTCAAACTGATTTCCATGTTGGTTGTACTAATTGACATTCCTACCATCAATGTATTGAGAGATCAATATTCTTGCCAACATCTAATATTGTTGATCTTATTTTTAGTTATATTATCTAGTGGCTATCAGAAAAATATATAACCTTAATTTATACTTTCCTGATGATTAACTTTTTTGGATCATATTGGCTTCTCAGGTTTTTTTTTTTTTCCCTTGTATACTGTCTTTTCAAATCTTTCCCCAATTTATAATGGTTGGTTTGTCTCTGTTGAGGTGTCAAAGTTCCTAATATATTCAGAATAGAATCTCTTGGCACTTATTCTTATTGAAAGTATTGTCTTCCAGTCTGTGCTTTGTTCCTTTATTTTTGTAATAAAGTTCTTGATGAGCAGATTATTTTTCAATGAGTACCACTTTAGATTTTTTTGTTTCTTTGATTATTACTAATACTTTTCTGTATCCTAAGAAGTATTTGCCTATGATAGGTCACAAAATTTTTCAACTATATTTACCTACAAAAATTGGATAGCTTTATTTTTTACATTGACTCTATAATACATTTCAAGTTGATTTTGTGATTAAGGTAAGATAAATATTAAGGTTATTTTATTCAATTGAGTTCCATTTGTCTCTTTACCTCTTGTTAGACTGTATTTTCCCATTTTAGTTTGGCACATTTCTTATAAATCAATCATACAAGCGCGATTTTATTTTTGGATTCTCTATTTAATCCATTGGTTTATATTTCTGTTACAACCCAATACTGCTGTGATTATTGTAGCATCATTGTAAGCCTTAAAATTAGGTACTGTAAGTCCTAATTTTTTCTCCTTTATCAAGATTAGTTTGTCTGTTTTTGGTCTCTTTTTCCATATACATACATATTTGAAACAAATTTTCAATTTTTGCAAAAGGATTTCTTTAGCTAGAATTTTTATGGGGATTGTGATGAACCCATTTGAGATTAGATATTTTCATAATCTTGAATCTTACCTATGAGTGTGTCTCTGTTTATGTAGAATTTCTTTAATTTTGGTAGGCAATGCTTTGAAGGAATTTTTTGTATAAGTGTTACACATTTTGTTTAAATGTATTCCTATTATATTTTGGGACATTTAAATCATTTTCCAAATATGTGTAACACATAAAAATTTATTTTTGTCTGTAAGCCATATTTTTTCAATTTATTAAATTTACTTATTGTATCTAGTATCTTTTGAATATTGCTTAAAGTTTTCTATATACATAATTATGTTAACTGCAAACAGGACATTTGATTTCTTCCATCAAAAATGAAAGTGTGACTAATTTTTTAAAATTACCTATGACACTAAATAGTTGATTAAGTGGAAATCCTGGTATTTCTAATTTTAGAGAAAAATATTTAGTTTTCACCATCATGATACTAGCTGTAAGTTCTTGTGGACAAATTTACCAGATCAAGGAATTTATCTACTACATATGTCTCATTTGCAAAAAGGTATCTTGAACAAATTAATTTATGTCAAATGTCTATCATATAATGTGTTTTTTCTCCTTTGTTTTATTTTATGGTGAAATACATAATTTTTCCACATGTTAATCAAACATTGCATTTCTAAGATAAACCCTGGCTTATAAGGTGCTGTCTTTTTTTACATATTGCTTGATTTGATTATTTCTTTTTATTTATTTCCTTACATATGCTTTGTTTATTTTGCTATTACAGTTGTCCCAATTTTCCCTCCTTTGTCCCCTTCCACCCAGCACCCCATTTCCTCCAGCAATGCCCCCCTTAGTTCATGTCCATGTATCATGCATATAAATTATTTGGCTTCTCCATTTCCTTCATTCTTCTTAACATCCCCCTGTCTATTCTCTAACCACCAGTGTGTACTTTTTTTTTCTTTTCACATCCAGACAATTCACCTTTTAATTACTGCCTTCTGTCAGCTTCTCTAGGACAACTTTCACAGAAGTGAGTTCTGCAATACACCATTTCTGTGATATATTTCACAAAAATAACATTCCAGATAAAATAAGTATTAAAGAAGAAAAAAACTGTTTAATTTACTACAACATATCTAAAATACTATCATTTAACATATATAAGCTATCGCATATTTTATTTTTTTGTATTAACTTCAATATTCAGTATATACTTTAAATATTCATAGAACTATGTGTGTATGTAAATATATTTTTGCATGTGTTTGGTAATATTGCAATTCATATTAAAAAATAATTTTTGAAACAAATGAATTAATGTAGGCATTTTGAAATAATGAAAACTTTGTATTAATATTATTAAGTATTTTTGTGTCTAAGTTGAAGAGAACATTAATTTGCAGTTTGATGTCTTTTAAAGATTGTGGTATAAATATAATGCTTGCCTTCTACAATGAGTTAAAGTATCCTTTACTCAAATATATTTTAAAGAGTTTGTGCATAATTGGCAATATTTCATCCTTAAATAGAATTTACCAGTGAAGCTCTCTGGACTTGAATTATTGGAAAAAAATCTCTAATTATACATGCCATTTCTGATGTTCTTTCTTTATTGGGATCTAGGTTCCATTAGCTAACATTTCCTTCAATATTAAAAAATAATTTTTAAACACATTCTTAATCCATAATTACTGGTGACAGATTTTCCTATACTTTGTGTACTATTCAGTGAAGACTCAGATGGGAACTTTATGCATAACTCCAAAACTTTCTCTGTATAATTATCTCTTCTTCAACACTATGCCTTGGTATCTGTTTTAGTCTACCAAAAGTTGGATATTTTCTCCTCATTTTCATAGCATCACTATGCTCTGAATGAGTGTCCCCTCTCTGTACCAAAATAGAGGAAGAACCTCAGACATAAAGCCAGAGCTTACCCCTGATATTCTCCTTTTCTTGTGGATCATTTTACTGACCTTCCTGTTGTCTGATGCCTGCTTCATTCATTTCACTTGTCCTGTTTTCTATAATACTCATTTTCATTAGGAAGGCAAGCTCTATACTAGTAAATTGACTGTAGCAGGAAATAAAATTTCTATAGATCACTTTTAAAATTTATTTCCAAATAGCACTTTTTCTCTGATTTTTATCATATTTAATTATGTTTATAAAAAAACTATTTTTGAATCTTATTTGTAGAACTAGTTTTGAATCTGATTTATAGGTTTTTTATATTAATGTTATATTTATGAGAGAACTACTTTTGAATATTTGTAGAACTGAATTGTGACAAGTATTTCTAAAAATTCAGATTTTTTTAAACTGTAGTTTCTTTCTGAGTTAAAGTATCTGTACAGTTTTAGATAAAATGACATTGAGTGTTTAAGTTAAAAGAGAGGAGTAGGTGAGTTCACAAACATCAATGATTTTATACATATAGCCACAGGATTCATGTTCTTTTACAGTTAATGTAGCCTGTGCCTATTGATTTTCTTGACCAGGATTTACACAAGGAGCATAGCAAGTACAACAGCCAAGAAAACCATATATCATTGTGTCATCTATTTATGCAGAAACCCCCAAATGCAGAACTTATGACAAAGTAGGCACACTGAAATAGAAATCTAATGTGTCAAGAATTTTATATCTTGTTGTTCCAGTATATGATGCAGTAGTGTGCCCCCATATAAAGGCTAACCGTGTTGTATGATTTTGGACAGGGCTTTATGTTACATTTTAATTTTAAATATCACATTCTGGAATTTCAAAACTAATTGTCTAAGTGTAAGTTGAGAAAAAAGCCTAATGCAGACATATATGTAAATATAGTTTAAAAATAGATTTTATATAAAACTAGAGGTGTTGTGGATATGATCATCAAAACAAAACAAAGTACAAGCATACAATCCATATAAATAAAATAGATTCAAGACAGCAAACAGTACTCCCATTCTATTTTTTTCTTGTCAAGACCATACCTAGATGATTCTATTTTTATGACTCTTGTTTTAATAGCGATATATTGAATATGAAGATTTTTTTGGGGTGAGACACATCAGGGAGTTAAATCTGGAAATTATGTTTTGTAATCTAGTCTAGACTGGGTCATGAGAATTAATAAAACTGGGTCATAATTTTCTGGCTCTCTGGAGGGAATTTTTATGAAATATTTGTTTAATCTAAATTCATAGTCTGAGCACTACAAGAAAGGAAAGTAACAAATTAGGCCCTCTAGTGACAGCTCTCTACCTGTATTTCATTTCCTCAAGCAACAAAGCACTGGCCCCAAATCCCCTTATAACACTCAGCCAAACAAAACTCCTGTGAATAACTAGACCCATGTCCCATAAAAGATAATATAGGAATAACTTATTTTTTTTCCTCAAGGTTTCCCCTTGAAAGAGAATCTTTCACTGCCTCAGTACTTTGTCTACTAAGCAATTTATCAATGCATTTTATCCTACCAGATAGAGTACTATTCACGACAGAAAGTCTGGCAAATAAAACTTTCCCTATCTCACATCTGGTGTCTTTTCAATGTCCTTTATAGACTAGGGCTTGATTTTGTGTCTAGTCTTTTACTTGAGTAAGTATTCCTTATAAGAAATAATTGGAAATATTAGAATCTTTTAGTTTAAAATGATCTTATTTTACCAATCAGAAAATGCATTGTAACTATCTTCAAATGCTTTAAGACTTTGCTTGGGAAGACTGAAAGATAAATTTTACATATACCCTAAGGTTTAAAAGTAGGTACAGTGGGTAGAAAATGTAAGATCAATTTAGACTTTTCACTAAACATCAATTGGAAGAATCAAACGTTTAAAGAATTACAGTAAAATATTTTCAAATCTTTCCAACCTATGGGACTAGACAGCATACATGTCAACTCTATCTCAGAAATCTTTACCTCTAATATCTTATTTATTTCCCTAACTATTATAAGAGAAAACTGCACAATTCAGTTACTTAATACTAGTTTTTGACTTAAGAAAATTCTGAAATCAGCACTGGCTTTTGTGGCTCAGTGGTTGGAGCATTGGTCATCCCATGGACTGAAGGGTTGCAGGTTGGATTCCCAGTCGGGACACATACCCAAGTTGTGGCTTCAATTCCCAGAGGATGTGAGAAGGCAACTGATAGATGTTTCTTTCTTTTTACAATACAAAAATATCCTCAAGTGAGGATTAAAAAATATGAAATAGGCAATTGTGATTGACTAGGCAGAGTAAGACAAACAGTACTCTGCTCTATGTATTTGTTTAGGGCTATGAGCATCATTTTTTTCCCTGCTGCAAAATGAGGCTTCAATATTTTATGACTAGGTACACACTTCAACCATGTCCTATTATATGCCCCATTATCTTGTCCTAATACCTCTTGTTTTTTTCTTATTATTAAAGCCATTCTTTAATATCATAAATCTAGATTGTGCAATTGTTTATTTTCTTGTTACCTCCCTGGATTTCCTTTTTGTTCTGCCTATCTTTTCTAGTGTTTATCATTTGGACTATTTTTTTCACTAGTACAACTATCCTGGCATGCCCATCTTTATTCCCCAGTGAACTAAAATGATTTGGATTGGGGGGAAAAAAAAAAAGAAAGAAAGACTGTCTTAACTAACACTTCTTGCCTGCAAAGTTTCTTTTGAGAAATTGGCTGATAGTCTTAAAGGAACCCCTTTGTAGGTAATTCTCTTCTCTTGCTGCTTTTAAGATTTTTTTTTTTTTATATTTAATTTTTGGCATTTTAATTATGATGTGTCTTGATGTGGTCCTCTGGAACCAGCATGTTTGTGATTCTCTGTACTTCCTGGACTTGTATGTCTATTCACTAAATTTGGGAAGTTTTCCTTCATTATTTTTTTTCACACAAGTTTTCAATTTCTTGCTCTTCCTCTTCTTCTAAAACCCCTATGATTCTGATGTTGGTACATTTAAATTTGTCCCAGAGGTTCTTAAGTCTCTCCTTGTTTTATTCCATTCTTGTTTCCTCATTCTGTTCTGGTTGTTTATTTCTTTTTTATGTTTCCAAATCATTAATTTGAACCCTGGTTTCCTTTTCTTCTCCTTTGAATTTTCATTGTCACTTGGCATAGCCTTTGTTTCTTCCCTTCTGCATTTGTCATCCTTAAGCATATCTGTCAAATCTGTGGGCATATTTATCATCAGAGTTTTAAACTGTGCATCTGTTAGGCTGGCTACCTGATTGTCTGTTAAATGGGCTATTTCCTTGTCACTTATTTTTCCCACAGAACCTTGGTCTATTCCCTCTTTTGGGCCATACTTCTCTGTCTTCTCAACTTGACGGGCTTTTAGGTTTGTCTCTGTGTCTTAGGTAGAGTTGCACCTGTTATGTTGTAAGGGGTGGAGCCTTAGGTATTCATCAGTCCTAGGTGATCAGTTTCACCCAACTGTGGTGCTGTACGTAGGGGGAGAGGTCTGGGAGGGAGCAATGCTGCTTACTCAACACTTGCCCCTTTTCCAGGCACTTCTCCTGCTTCCTGTATGGGACTAGCACCTCTCTAGCTGTTGCCCTGGCTGTGGTTCCAAGTAGGTGGATCTGTGTATGGGTCTAAACGAACAGGCTCTGCGGAGAGACCTGCAGTTTCTTCCTCTGCCCCAACCCTCACTGGTTTTCCGTCAGAAGCAATGAGGCTTTAATTCCCCTGCCCTGCCCGGGCACCGCTTAGGCCCAGGGCACTGCTCAGGCCCTGCTGCCTTGTGTGCTGCCACACTGCCAAACTGCACACCACCAAATCCTGTCCTCTCTGTCCCAGCTCCACCCCTCCTACCTGTCTGGATGAGTAGTTCCTCTTTATATCTTTGTTTATTGGATTTCCATGCAGATCAATAATCTGGAATTTCTGGCTGTCTCTAGTTTTGAGGTAGATGTATCCATTTTTGGTTGTGGAGGGAGAGGCAGCATGTCTACCTAGGCCTCCATCTTGGATTCCCCAAAGACATGCATATTTTAATTAAACTAACAATCTTAAGCTAGCTTCTGTTTACGAAACATTAATGCCAGATCACATGCACTTAAAAAGAGTTTGGATTCATTTCTATTTCTTTGATTCATAATGGCACTTATTTGTTTTTAAGCTGGTTGAATAGGGCAAGGCCCCCTTATAATCTATTTTCAGTTTACAAATTAATTTTGCCCATGCCATCCAGAGGTAAAAACCATATCTAAAAACATACATATGTGTATGTATATGTATACATATATATGTTTTATGCATATGTATACATACATAAATATGCATACACATATATGAACATACTTAAATAGAGACAGATTTCATGGCTTATATTTTTGTAACTATTGGTTATGTCCCACATACAAAAATACAACATTCAAAAAAATAATTAGAAGTATGTTTTTGACGCATGGACTAAATTAAGGTTATTTGCCAAAATAACCAAAGTTTTCTGTATGATTAAGGATCCTTTTAAAGATGTTTCTTTTAAAAATGTCAATTTGTAAATTAAACAAGGAATGCATTCCACTGCTTCTGAGAGTTTGGAATCTTCTTTAAGTCCTTAAGGTGGGTTTACATGCATAATAAAGTTGGGGTGTTAAGAATGTGAAGAAAGCAGACTCAGAATGCCTGATTTTAACAGTTGAACATTTTCCTAAGGAGACTGAAGGATAGGTAGTGCCAGCGGTGGAGCCTGAGTACAAATAGCTGCCACACATCTAATGATAGAAGAAGAGAAGAGGCCTCAGAAGTAATTTTTATATCTTTTAATTATTAGTTCACTTTGTTCATTTAGAATCCTTCATACATTTTGAATCCTCAAGTACTACTTAAAATAAATATACTATTCAGTTTATTTTATTTTAGAGCTGTGGTTTCCTAATAGTTTTGAAAAAACAACTTGGGAGAATCAAAATTTATCACAATAGCCAATTTAGCAGAAAATTCAACCCAGGTTATCAAAAAAGGTGTCTAAGGAGCAGAGCAAAGCTTAAGAACATGAGTTAACCATTTTCACTCACCTGGTGAAGTCACCCCTTCAGGTATACCTTAATCACAAGCATCCTCAGTAAACCTATAGATGACCAAAAATTCATATTAATGGAGTCCATAAATTGGATGAAAGGTCCCCTCCCTGAGGTGATTCCCCAAGAAATAAATCTCCATTTAGACAATGGGAATGGAAAAACCCAAACCTGAATATCCAACAGGAAAACAAAAGGAGGTGCAAATCCTTGGGTTTAAATCTCCCACTTAAAGGAGTGATGGTGAAAGCCAGTAGAAAGAAAAGGAATACTCAAATGAAGGCCAGAACCTCAACCAAAAAGGAAGGTTCAGATCCAGGAGGACTTACCACCATAGCTGGGTCTGCCAGAGGAGATGGTAGAGAGCAATGGTCACTTGCAAGTACCTTGTATGAAACCATGGTGACACCAGAATTAAAGGACAGTCACTTTGGATCCTACTCCTGATCACCACATAATGTTAGCCAAAAAACAAAAACAAAGACAAAAGCAAAACCCCACAGATAACAACAATATTGTGATTATGAAAGTGAAAGGGGTATGGAGGGAGATAGAAGAGTATAAAGGGTGGGGGATAAATGGTGATGGAAGGAAACTTGACTTTGGATGGTGAACACACAATACAATGTACAAATGATGTATTTGGGAATTATACACCTGAAACCTATATAGTTTTATTAACCAGTGTCACTAATAAATTCAATAAAATCAGTTTAGGCTGTAATAGAGAATAAAATACATTTATTTGAGCAAAGGATTATGATCAGAGATAGAATGATTGAGGTAGCCACTCAACATGTGCTAAAGAGAACAAAGAATGGCATATTCTACATGAATAAAACCCACAAAAGGTACTACTTTCATGCAAAGCAAGGATTGCTAACTAGATTAACAGGGATTGGTTAGTTGTGGGTGGTGAGACTCTGAGATAAGCAAGTTCTGAATGTGTCTCTACAGCAAGCACAAAAGTCCAAGAAGTCAAATCTTATTTAGGTCCTCTATGCGAATGACAGATACTGGCTAGTGAATCAGATTGGCTCCTTTCATGATGAAGAGTACAGATGGCCTGGTTGCCATGGTGAGGAGGGAGTAATACTTAGGTTGTCGTCTCACAGCTGGTTCTAGAGTTTATAAATGGGATGAGTATAAAACAATCTTCTCCTGAACTCCTGAATCCATTTTAGTTCCCTTGACATAAATGACTTTGTTTTGGCAGTTTCCATTTATAATACCCATAATGACCTGAATACATCTCAAGAAAATTGTTGTATAAAATAAGACAATCTCAAAAGTTTACAGGTTGATTTACATAAGATTCCTAAAATGACAAAAGTCATAGAAAAGGAGACCATGTTGGTGCTTAGAAGGGAGTTAAGGTGGAGTTGAGAAATGAAGGGAAGAGGGTTTGGATATAAATGACAACATGAGGAATCCTAATAGTAAAGGAAATGCTCCTGACTGTATTAATAATATGTTCATTGTAATATAGTTTGCAAAGTTTTACCATTAAGAGAAACATGGCATGTTTGTATTATTTCATTCAAACTGATGTAAATCTATAATTATCTCCAAAAGAAAAACAATGAAAATCAAAACCAAAAAGTGTATTTAGAAACAGAAACCAGACAGCAGTGGGTTGGAGAGTTAAGACGGCATAAGGAATTGAATATTGGGAAATACTATGTTGTCACCTAAGGCAAGTATGGTGTTTATTGGTTAAGCTTACAGGCTTTTCTTTCTCTCAAACTGCTTAGATGTAGTTATCCATCCTGATTCAGTGCTCAGTTCTATCTTCTCCAGACAGTTTCCCTGAACAACCTAGCATTCTCAGGGTTCTAACTGACTATATGCTAATAATTTCCAAATTGACATTGTCAGCCCTTTTTCCTCAAACTTCAAGTCAGTACGGTCTGTTGCATATGAGACGTACTCATGGATGTTCTGCAGACACCTCACTCAGAGTGGAGTTCTCACATTCACTCTCTTTTTAAATGTGTGTCTCCACCATCCCACAGTTCAGCTTAATTAGTAACCTGGAAATTATTCTTGATTTCAGTATAACTTTCAGACCCCTTGATATTTAAGCACCAAGTTTAGACACTTCATTTTTACATCTATTTTCACCTTGTTCAGGTTCTCATATTTCTCTCCTATAGACTACTGCTATGTTCTTCTAACTGGTTTCTCTGCTTCAGATTTTCCCACCTCAAATTAATCCTTAGCACATCTTTCAGAGTTTTCTAAGTTGCAAAGTTTCTCATCCCCACAGAACAACACTTTAGATCCTTGTCAAAATGTATAGCCCTCTAGCATCTGGTCCCTTCTACTTCCCATCTTATTTGGATCTTTGTCTGGAACTTCGTGCTCCAGATAATTGTTCTATATTATACTTCTTGCATTTTACTGTAATGACTCTCTGCTAGCAAGACTCAATATTTTGTCATACCCAAATCACTTACAGAAGCCACTCCCTACTCCTTTATCTATTTACTTACTGTTCAATTTTTAAAGATCATGTTAAATGTTATTTCCTTTTATTGACCCTAAAGGACTGCATAATTATTTCCCACAACACTCTGTATATACCTTTACTATGGTCTCTTATATATATTATTTATGTATCTGGTTTGCCCTTTAGACTGGGAAATATTCAAGGGCAGGAAATCTGTGCACAACTCCAAAATAAGGATGTGAAGTGGTTGTAGTGCTTTGAAAAATTATCCCAGCTTTTATTTTACAGGGATAATCTCTTACAAATTCTCAGAGCTCAAACTATGAGGAAGATGTGAACTTGTCATTCATTCATTCATTCATGCATTTATTTAATCAAAATGTACTGACTATCAAACACTGTAGGGACTAGAAATAAAAACATTAGAAATCATGCTTTATGTCCTCAAGAAGCTTATAATTAAGCCTAATATCACTCTGCAAGATGTTGTACAGTGAAAAGGGCATATTTCTAAAATAAGTTTCACAGATCAGTACAATGATTTGGGAAGACAGTATTGGTGATACTACAGAAAGCCAAAAACCCAAAAGTCAGAGTTAGGCAAGGATCACATCCACCAAGACAAGGATCCTAATGCAGACCCAATAATCAGGTGCAGAAAGAAGTATCTGGGACTAGTTTGGTGAGAGGAACTAAGACTGGAGTTCAAGAGCAAAAGGTTACAGGGTGAGTGACTAAAAAAATTGCTGACATATATTAACTTGACTTTATGAATGGAGTGAAATGTGTTGCATAGGTAGTGCTAATTCAAAAGATTCAGCAGATGACTTGCCACACCATGTATTTAGACCATCCTACCTGACCCTATTTCAGTGAAATTTGGCTTCACTGAGTATGGGAGATTCTGGTCTCTTTTATTCAAAGTAGCTTTTAATCTTACTGGGTACAGCTTTCTCCCAACCATCAGATAAGTCTCTAGACATTGGCAACCCTGACTGTATTGTTAAAATAAGAAAACAAGTAAAACCATCAGCTACGAGAATTTGTTTCTTTGTCACTCTGTTGGAGCTAGACAGTTTGAGCATTATGATCTATACATTTACTATATACAACAAAAGAGGCAAAATGATTAAGAAATAATAACCAGCCAAGGAATTATGGCTTCTGACTCCATTTCCATGTTTAGAGGGTCTGGAAATTCTGGAAGTGACAATTCACTAGCAATTATTTTATTAAAGAATGTTCATCCAACAAATATGCATTAAACCCCTACTATGTGGCAGCATTGTTAGGCACTTGGTTCGTGCCTCTGTGAACCTTTCTATCTAGTGGGCACTGACCATTTGACTAACAAACTGTCTTCCTTCACAGTCATTCACATCCAGTAGGCTAGAGAGCAACCTATCATTATCTAAGGAATGAGTGCATTTCTGGGTTTATTGCTTCTCACTCTCTTGCCTTGATGCTCATAGTTTAGGCTTTTTTGTTAAGATTTTCAACACCTGAATCAGTTAATTTGGTCATTCCTGCTTTCTACATCAAGTATGTGAGATAATTCAAGCTGAGATAAAACATGTAACAGCAGTAGTACTTCCCAATATACTGCCTGACTAAGAAAGGTTGATAATCCCACTGCTATGATTCCAGAATGTGATATGCTTCAGGATGAACTAGAATATTACAATGTTCAAAAGTCCTTAGCTCTTCTTCAACCCTTGCCTTATTGGTCTAACACATTCTCTTTTTTTTGCTTTATACTTTAGTTCATTGTTAAAGCAGGAATGTATTCCTGAACTTGAGGAAAGCCTGGGGCCCTGATACTCATCCAAGCTCTTGTGGCAATTTTATCCCCAGGGGAGCTATTGACTTCTCCTCATATTCTCTCACTCACTTCCTAGAGTTCTCCTTTCAATGAACCAATCTCCTGAAATACCACTATCCAGCCCATCACTGGCTTGCACCCACCAGATTTTGGGTGCTCCCATTGTCTATAACCCTGTGACTATGCCCATACATGAGCTCTGCATTTTGCCAAGATTCTGCATCCCTCCACCAACAGTTATGGTGCACAGATAGTTCAAGGGTGTGTTGAGATTGTCATCTTTGAGTATTTATTTCCAAAAGAATGCAGAAAAATTCAAAATTAAGCAGTGGTACATTGAATTGGAATAATTTACAGATATTTTTAATGCTGGAGAAAAAAAAAAAAAGAACGATCTGATTAAATTTTCCCCTAAGAAATCATTCTGTTGAGTTCATCCAAATAGCAGGGTGTGATTTTAATTATTATAATGAAACATAATTGTCACTAAACTGAGGAGTTAATTATTCTGCAAATAATTGTGCCATTCTTCTCCAAATAAAATCATACAAAAATGTATTTTCTGGTTTTGAGTGTTGAACCAGACCAACACAGCAAATATATTTACTCATGTGAAGCTTAAGCAGTAGTCACTTGTGATTCACTCAATTTTATCCCAAAAGTAGAATTTACAGTTTTCAACTTGCAAATTAGATGGAGGCTGCATTAGTTTTCTAATGGGAAACACAAAAATTTTGCACAAGAGTCTCAGAATTGACATTTGCCATTTATCTTAAATGACATCATTTGGTTGGAGCATGGTTAGAGGATTCCATTGAAGCTTTCTAGTTGTTTGTCATTTTTATTGAGATATTTCATAACTAAATCCATGGGATAATTTCCAGACAATACAGCAGAGACCCAAAGACAAAATTATCCTCAAATGAAGGCTCAAATTGTATCCTGGGGTAAAATGGTGAATATTTTTGAGTTAAGATTAAATTAATGGCTCACAGAGAATAATCTGAGTCTTAGGGGCAATGATGGAGTCAAAATATTTAGTAGACTAACTCCTATTCTCTCTGAGACTCACTTCAATTAATTAGGCATCCATACCTTGTTTCTATGTTTCTTTATGTTCATCTATCTTGTCTCACCAATACCAACGCCAAACTACTCTCTCACAGGTCATATTCTGAGGCCTTCAATGTTAACAACTTAATCCTATTCTCCCATGGAATCTATTTTCTGAGCTCTTGAATTCATTAGAGCCATTAGCATGACTTACTATAATGAAATTTTAAAAAATCTTCAACTTCCATATTAGTGTCCTAAAATCAAGAAAATTTGAAATTGGCCCCAACAAATATGATCAACAAATGGTCCCCCTCAAAGATCAGAGTGCCAGATGAACTGAGTGAGATTTAAGCTTTGGTGAGGAAAGGGTCAATTAAAGATTAGTGAATGTAAAGTTCCCAATGGCTTCCTCTAATATTAGTATTGCTACTATTTTTAAAAGGCCACAGACTCAATTTAAAAACATAATGCTGTTTCTAAAAACTTCAATGCAGGAAGGAATAGGGGTTGGGGACTACTCCTTAACACATCACAAATATAGACCTTTTTAAATACCTGATTCTAATATTTACCTAGCATTTGGCATGAAGTAAAACTCTTATGGCACTCAGATGATAAAGATAAGAAAATGTAGCACACAACAGGACAGTGTGAGTGGTCTGAGAAAAAATGCAGGAAGAATTTTGTCATAGAATTTCAGGAAGTAGAATATTTTCAGAAAGTGGGAGTGGTCAACTATATCAAATGTTTAGAATGAAGGGAACAGAGGATAGAAAAATGCTCATTGAATTTAACAACTTACATATCATGGTGACTTTAACAATACTTGATTTAGTGACAAGATGAAGATAGAAACTAGATTAGAAGAGCAAGGAAGATAAAACAGAGGCTAATATAGACTGTCAATAAAACACATGTGGGGGGAATAAAAGATTTGCTTGTTTTTATTTTGATATCACTTGAGATAGATTCATCTGTGCTTAAAAATAACAGTTCAACTAAGAGGAAGTGGTTTCATATATAAGTGCAAGAAAAAAATATTAAGCAATAAGGTATGGTCTCTTAGCAGACTAACATTCATGAAACCAAAGCAGAGATACAAGGATTGGCCCTAGATTACAGGACAGACAATTTTTGGCTCTGTCAATAAGTCCCCCCAAAAGCTCCAGAAGTCAGTAATTCCCTTCTCTCCATGAGACCTGTTTCTCTCTTCCTGAAATACCAACAGCATATTCAAGTTTTATTCCTGGGAAACTGTTTCCAATTTGAGATGGGAATTACATTATTCTTATAATGAGAAGAAACCTGAAACTCTACCTGCTGTCAGATAGAAAGGTAAACTTGAGACAACAGCCATGAACATGTGCAGCACACTACCTATGGAATGTCCCCAACAACCATTGACAGCTTGTGACTATGTTGCTTACATATCCTCATTCTGAAAGCAAGATTCTGGGTTACTTATTAATGGAGAATGAAGAAAAACAAGCTCAAGATATAAGTTTTGCTTCTTAGACTCATGGAGTATGGGGAAATAAAAGGGAAAAATGAAATCTTTTTTCCAAATTTATGGTCCATGTTGCAACTTTGTCATAATTATGGCTTTGGGTGGGATATCCCTAAGACTGTAAAAGTTCCACAAGAATAAATTAAACTTAAAGAACAAGAGTGTACCGGTGGCCTAGAACAGGGGTCCAGGATTGAAGTTAAACACAAAGGCAAATTTTACACACCTCCTGCATTTGTAAATAGTTTTATTAAAACACAGCCACACCTGTTAATTTATTCACTATGGCTGTATTTGTGGTACAGTAACAGAGATGAGTAATTGTGATAGACTATAGACTCTCTTAGACTAAATTGTTTTATCCAGCTCTTCTTTTCATCAGAAGTTGGGATGCCCCCTGGCCTTGAGGGAGGGGAAAGCTATGTAATGCCCAAGGCTATTGGTAAAAAAAACAAAAACAAACAAACAAACAAAACAAACAAAACAAAAAAAACAAGAATTTCTACTTCACCATTGAAGAATGGATTTCAGACAAGTGTCATAGTCAAAATACATAAGGTTGCAATGTCATGCCTCTCTCCTGTTAAGACTGAATTGCTATGAAGAATGTGAGTAATGGGAACAAGGCAAAACTCAGGAATATACAGGAATGCAAGCCTAGACTAGAAGCATAAGACTGGACTAAGATGAAAAGTATGGTGGCACTGTGCCTAAAATAGGAGAGTCTGGCAGAGGGAGATGATCAGAGTGTTGAGACGCACATCTAGGATCCCTAGGAGATGTAAATTCTTCATAAAATGCTAAAACATGGCCTTGACTTTACTAATATTGGTGATGGTAGCTAACACTTGTTGAGAGCTTAGTATGTGTACAGTTCTTTACATGAATTTTTAAATTTAAAGCCTTACAGCAATTCTGTAAGGTATGTTTCAATTGTCATTTTAGAGATGAATAAGCAGAAGCTTGGAGAACTTAATTTGCCTAACGTCATATAGCAAGTAGCTGATCCAAAATGTGAACATAGGCTGTCTGAGTTCAAAGTCTATGTTCCTAACAACTATCTTCTTAAGTATGTCATAGGGCAACATCTGATATAGTTGACATACAAAAAGAAAACTTAAATAGGAACTGTAACTAGATAAGCAATAGCTTACAAAGTGAACTCTATTTAATATATGTGCCTAAGTTAAATGTATTATTAAAGTGGTACCTTTTCTATTTAATTTCAGTATTGCTTTTCTCTTTAGTATATCACTGTCTTGGATAGTGATAGGAGATAGTAATCCTGGAGAACATGGACTTCAGCTAAAAGCAGAACAAAATATAATATGGAAACTATTTAAAGGATCATGCATTCTTAGAAGCAGAACTGTTTAGAGAAACACATTGTACCAAAGCATCATTCATATTGGTTAATTGAAGTCTCAAAGGACCCCAAGAGAGTTTCCCCTTTGAGCTAAAACATTATTTACATAAAGGGAATTGCAATTCAGGCCCCTCCATTTTATTACACTTGGGTTGAGGCTTAGGGTTGTTTTTAAATTTATTGCAGTATAATTGATGAATAGTAAGATGTTTAAAGAATACAATGTGATGTTTGACTATCTGTATATTATGTATATATTGTGAAAAGATTCCCACTACCAAGTGAATTGACACATCCATCTTCTCACATATTTACTTTTTCTTTTTTGGTGTTAATACTTAAATTCTACTCTTGCAGCAAATTTCAATTATACAATACAGTGTTATCAACTATAGTTATTACATTATATATAATTAAATCCTCAGACCTTATTTATCTTATAACTAAAAGTTTATATATACTTTTACCAACTTCTTCCTAAAATTCCCCCTACCCTCTATCCACGGACATTCTACTTCCTATTTCCGAGTTCAACATTTTTCTTAGGCTTCAAATATGAGATCATACAATATTTCTTTCTAATTTCACTTAGCTCATGGGCCTCAAAGTCCACATATGTTGCTGTAAATTAGTGTTTCCTTATTTATTGTGGCTAATTAACATTCCATTGTGTGTGCGTGTAAAATAACTTTAGTATTCATTCATAAATAGACGTTTAGGTTGTTGCCATTGTCTTTGCTATTGTAAATAATAGGTCTAATAAAATAAAGATGCAGGCCATGGCTGGTGGCACAGTGGATAAGATACCAGCCTGTGAACCCAAAGGTCGCTGGTTTGATTCCCCAGCCAGGGCACATAACCAGGTTGCAAGCCATATCTCCAGCCAGATCTGTAGTTGGAGGCAGGTGAAAGGCAACCATACATTGACGTCTTTCTCCCTCTCTGCCTCTCTCCCTACCCCTCTCTCTCAAAAATAATAAATCTTAAAAAAAAAAAAAAAGGATTAAGAAAATAAAATTGAAATAAAGGTGCAGATCTTTTCAAATTAGTGTTTTTGTTTCCTTTACATATATTCCAAGAAGTAAAATCACTGGATTATATAGTAGTTTTATTATTAATTTTTTTGAGGACCCTTCATACAGTTTTTCATAGTTGCTCTACCAATTTAATTTCCATCTGTAGTGCATGAAAATTCTTTTTTCTCCATATCTTGTATTTATTATCTCTTTTCTTTTGATGATTGCCATTTTAACAGGCATGAGGTGATATCTCATTGTGGTTTCAACTTGCATTTCCCTATTTGCATTTCCCTAATGACTAGTGATGTTGATCACCTTTTAATGTATCTGTTGGCCTTCTTTGTCTGGAAAAATGTTTATTCGGGTGTTTTGCCTACTTTTTTTAAAAAAAATTTTATCTATTATTTTTAGAGAGAAGGGCAGGGAGAAAGGAAGAAAGGGAGAGAAACATCAATGTATGATTGCCTTTCATTTGCCTCCAGCTAAGTACCTGGCTGGTGACCTGGCTTGCAACCTGGTTATATGCCCTGACTGGGAATCAAACCATCAACCTTTGGGTTCTCAAGCCAGTGCCTATCCACTGAGCCACATTCCAGGGATTGTCCCCTTTTTAATTGGACAATTATTTTGAGTTGTTTTTTTTCTATACTTTGGATATTAATCCCTTATCAGATATATGCTTTGTAAATATTTTTCTCATTTGATTTGTGTTGTCCTTTCTCTTTCATGGTTTCTTTTGCTGAACAGAGAAGACTTTGTTTCATGTAGTCCCACTGTTCATTTTTTATTTTGTTACCTGTGCTTTTAAGTGTCATTTCTAAAACCTCATTACTAAGGCCCATGCCAAAGAACTTTATTTACTCCTATGTTTTCTTGTAGTAGCTTAATGGTTTCAGGTCTCATATTTAAGTCTTTAGTTCATTTTGAGTTAGTTTTTGTGATATGTATATAGTTAGAGGTTCAGTTTTATTATTTTACATGTGAATAGTCAATTATCTGAGCACTATTAAGAGTGTCTTCTTTTATTCACTGAGTATTTTTTTTGTTTCCTTGTAAAATATTAGTTAACTGTATACACTTGGGTTTATTTCTAGTCTCTTGATTATGTTTCATTGGCCTACTTATCTATATTAATTCTAGTACCATATTGTTTTGATTATAATAGTTTTATAGTATAGCTTAAGCATAGGGAGTATGATGCCTTCTGTTTTGATCTCTTTTTCTTAGGATTTTTTTGACTAGTAAGAATCTTTTGTGGTTCCATCTAAACTTATTAGTTCCTTTTCTACTTATGTGAGAAATGCCATTGGAATTTGATTGAAATTAAATTAAATTTATATTGGGCTTTTATTACTATTGGCATTTTAGCAATATTAATTCCTTCAATCTATGAACATGGAATACATTTCCATTTATTTGTGTTTTCTTCAATTTTTTTCATCCATGTCTTACAATTTTTGCAGTAGATGTTTTATCTTCTTTGTTAAATTTAATATCAAGGATATTACTTATTTTTGATGCTATAGTAAATGGAATATTTTTTTCTCAGAAAATTTATTGGTAATCCTATACCATTTTGAATAAAAGTGGTGAGAGTGGGCACTTGCTAGTCATGTTGCTAGTCTTAGGGGAAAGCTTTTAAACTTTCACCATAAAGTATGATGTTACCTGTGAGCTTGACATATGTGGCCTTTAAATGCTTCTTTTATGACTGTTTTTTAAGAGTTTTTAGTCCTTAATTTTGAATTTTGTCAAATGCTTTTCTGTATCTATTGGGATTATTATGTGATTTTTAAAATTTCATTTTGTTAATGAAATAGAAATTACTGATTTGCATATGTTGCACTATTCTAGAATTTTAGGGACAAATCCCACTTTATTATGTGAATGATCCTTTTAATATGCTATTGAATTTGATTTATTGGTATTTTATTGAGATTTTTTCATCTTTATTAATCAAGAATATTAGTTTGTAGGTTTATTTTCTAGTAGTATCCTTTTCTAGTTTTTGATATTCCTGGCCTTATAAAATGAATTCAGACATGTTCCCATCTCTTTGAATTCTGAGAGTCTGAGAAGGATTGCTATTAATTCTTCTTTAGATGTTTGGTAAAATTTATCAGTGAAGTCATCTAGTGCTATACTTCTCTTTACTGAGGGCTTTTTTTTTTTTTTAATTACTGATTCAATTTATTTAGTAGTAATTGGTCTATTCAAAATTTTTGTCTTGTCAGTATTGGCAATTTGCCTGTTTCAAGATTTCTTTTTCATATCTTCTAGGTTTTCTAGTTTGTAATAGTATAATTGTTCATAGTAGCCTCTATGGTCCTTTGTATTACTGTGGTATCAATAGAAATGTTTTCTTTTTAATGTATATTTTTGTTGATTTCACTTTTTTCTTGTCCTTGGTTAGTATAGCTAAAGGTTTGCCAATTTGGCTTATTTTTAAAAATCTTGTTTTGCTTAATATTTTATAACATTTTATTTGTTCCTTATTTATTTTTTCCCTAATCTTTATGATTTCCTTTATTCTGCTAACTTTAGGCTCAGTTAGTTCTTTAGTTCCTTAAGTCATACAGTTAGGTTGTAGGGATCTTTGTTGCTTCTTAATGTAGATATTTATTGCTATGACCTACCCTCTTAGAACTGCTTTTATTTCATCCCATAAATCCTAATATGTTGTTTCCATTTTAATTTGTCTCAAGAAATGTTTTTATTTGT
This sequence comes from Noctilio leporinus, assembly GCA_004026585.1. Classification (NCBI taxonomy): domain Eukaryota; kingdom Metazoa; phylum Chordata; class Mammalia; order Chiroptera; family Noctilionidae; genus Noctilio; species Noctilio leporinus. The sequence continues at coordinate 50,825 of PVIW01004593.1, read as the reverse complement.
CCTGTATTTTTTCTTTGATCCATTGGTCATTTAGGAGAGAGTGGTTTCATTTTCATGTGTTCACAATTTACATTTTTTTTCTTTTGTTATTGACTTAGAGTTTTATGCCATTGTGGTCAGAGAAGTTATTTGGTATGATTCCAGTCATCTTAAATTTGCTGAGGCTTGTTTTGTGGATTAATGTATGATTTATTTCATGTTTTATATGTGCTTGAGATAAATGTGTATTCACCTGTCCAAAAGAATGTCCTATATATATCTGTTAGGTTGATATGGTCTGTGGTGTTAAGACAGAGCTGTTTCCTTATTGATTCTCTTGCTGAATGATCCAGCCATGTTGAGAGTGGGTTATTAAAGCCCTCATTTCTTAATGTATTGCAAATTATTTCTTCTTTTAGCTCTGTTTAGATTTGCTTTATATATTTAGGTGCTCCAACGTTGCATAAATAAATATTTGCAATGTTATATCTTGATAAATTGATCCTTCTATGTAATGAAGTTCTTTGAACCTTTTTACTATTTTTAGTTTAAATTCTATTTTGTTTCATATAAGTATAGCAATTTCCGCTTTTGTATTTTTTGATTAACATTTGCTTGAAATGACTATATTTCTCTTCATTCTCTGTCCATTTATCCTTCATTCTCAGTCCATGTGTGCTTTTAAGCTGGCGTCTTTTGCAATCAGCACATCATTTTTTTAAATCCATTTAGACATTCTATGTCTTTTGATTAGTGAGCAAATTTAATATATTTATATTTACAGTAATTATAAGTAAGTAATCACAGGTGAGTACTTATGATTGCCCTTTAAAACATTTTATGTAGATCCATGTTTGCTTGTTTTATTATATTATTTTTATTTTTAATATATTTTATTGATTTTGTTATTACAGTTGTCCTATTTTTTTCTCCTTTGTCCCCCTCCACCCAGTACTTCCCATTCTCTCTGGCAATGGCCCCCTTAGTTCATGTCCATGTGTCATGTATACAAGTTCTTTGGCTTCTCCATTTCCTCTATTATTCTTAACATCCCTCTGTCCATTCTGTAATCACCAATGTGTACTTCTTTTCTTTTTTTTCTTTTACATCCAGACAATTCACCATTTAATTTCTGCCTTTTGTCAGCCTCTCAAATCATATTAATACAAAGTTTTCTTTTCCTTATTTCAAAATGCTTATGCTACTTCATTTGTTCAAAGAATCACTTTTTTAAAGTAATATCAATCGAAATATTACCAATCGCATGCATAAATACACTTATATACATACCTATTTTTACCAATAATACACTAGAAAAAATAGTTCTACTCCTGTGATAGTGTCTAATTAATGTAATTTAATTAATTGCCTTAAAATTTCTATTAGAAACATTTTGGTATAGTTTCTTTTCTTTCTTATCCCTGAAAAAAATTCTCATCTCATAACTATTCTTCCCAGGTCCTACCTACATTTACTTGGTTATAGGAGGACTTCTCCTGAGCTAAAAAAATCAAATAAATCCATTTTCATTCCCAAAAGATTTAGTCATCTTTTTTCTTTAAATCTGCAGTGTTCAATATGGTAGCCATTTAAAATGTGGCTAGTTCCAATTGCAATATACTATAAATTACATATTGGATTTTGAAGAGTTAATACAAAATTTAAAATATGTCAATAGCTTCAATAATTATTGCATGTTAAATAATATTTTAGATATATTGTAGTAAATTAATCATTTTTTTAAATACTTATTTTACTCTGGAATGCTATTTTTATGAAATATATCACCGAAATGGTGTATTGCAAAACTCACTTTTGTAAAAGCTGTCCTAGAGACAGTGCCAAACCCATATTAAAAAATGAATTTGTTTTCTGAGTCAGATCCCACTCTTTCCAACAACACAACTCAACTTTACTTTAAGCTACTGGAACTAAAACTTACTCTTTTTTGAGTTTTCTATCTTAGATAATAAATTGATTTTTTTTGTCATGCAGAAATCTTGTATCTTTCAATACCCTCTGTTTCTCCTTTATATAGGTTTTACTAGTTGAAGCCTTCAGAAATAATGGCACTTGCAGTGCTCAGTTGGTCCTCACAGAGTAGAAATTATAATATTTACTAATTTGAGGTTAAAAACCCCTCTAGGATTTAAATAATTTTTTAGAATAGTATTCTAGGTATTTTTTAACTTGTGGTTGACTTCCTACGTGGTCCTAAACTAATCACTGAACTATTTAAGAGTGTGTTGAAGTAGATATTAGGTATGTTCATATTTGAATAATGCAGTTTACTATGGCATTAATCTATTTTCTCAAGCATCCCCAGTTTTAGGGCCTTCATTGCTAGAAATATCTATTTCCATATTTGAAATGAATCCATCTAATTTAAATGCTAATGTGAAAATATATATTGCCTATGTACATGAATCATATAGTTTAGTAGTTGGTAACTTCCATCCCAAATTAGTTTTCACTCTAAGCATCTTTTCTAACCTAAAGATTGACTAATCTCTCAACACACCAACTACCAGTTGATTGTTAATTAAAACATAAGTTGCTAATGAAATCTATATATTATACACCCACAAATAAGCACATACTTTGTAACAATGAATAATAGATAGTATGTATTCTATGTAATATATACATCTACCTTTTCTTTTTATTTTTCCCTTAACTGCACTTGATTTTTCTGAGTTATTACAAGAAACTTGATTTTCCCAATTTAGGAAATAATTTCAATCTAAGAAAACTTAATCTGCAATAATGCAGATACAACAAAAATACAAAATTATACATACATTATTTAGTAAAATCTATAACAAGATTATTTTAAAGCATTCATAAGTTAAAGGTGGTTCTTATCCATTCAGCTACCCTGTCTTTTGATTGGTGCATTTAATCCATTTACATTTAAGGTTGTTATTGATAGGTACTTATTCATTGTCAGTTCTCCCTTTGTACCTGTGTTTCTCTGCCTCCCTATGTTTCATCTTTTAAAGCAGATCCTTTAGCATCTCTTGCAATGCTGGCTTCATGTAGATGTAGTCTTTTAGCCTTCTTTTGCCTGGGAAACTCCCTATTTCACCTTCCATTTTGAATGAGAGCCTTTCTGGGTAGTCTTGTTGTAGGCCTTTATTTTTCATTGCTTGGATTGCCATTCCCTTTTGGCTTGTAGTGTTTCCGTGAGAAATCAGTTGCTGGACCTTATCAGTGCCTTCTTGTATGTTATTAGCTATTTCTCTCTTTGTCTTTGAAGTTTGCCATTTTAATTATGATGTGTCTTGGAATGGGCCTGTTTGGATTCATCTTCATTGGGACCTTCTGTGCTTCCTGCCTTGTGTGATTTTTTCTCTCCCCAAGTTACAGAAGTTTTCTGTCATTACTTTTTCAAACAAGTTTTCTATCATTTGCTCCTATTTTTCCTCCTTCTGGTATCCCCCTATGATACAGATATTATTGCATTTCATGCTGCCCTGCAGCTCTCTTAAAACATCTTCATTCTTTTTCAGTCCATTTTTGTTTTATTGCATTGTCTGAAATTATTTTCTATGCTGTCTTCCAGTTTAGCTGATTCAATCCTCTGCTTAATTTGGCATGATTTTGATTCTTTCTACTGTGTTCTTTAGTTAAGAAATTGTATTCTTCATGTCCTCCTGGTTGTTAGATAGTTTTTGTGTCTTTTCCGATGCTGATGTAGTTCTCAGTAAGTTTCTTGTAGTTCCCCTGGAGTTGTTTGTAGTTTTCTTTGAGTTCACTGAGCTCATTGAGTTTATCTGTTATCATTATTTTGAGTTGCATGTCTGGTAGTTTGCTTGTCTCTATTTCATTTAGCAGTCTTCCCGGGGATTCTTTCTTTCCTTTCAATGGGATTTTGTTTCTTTGCCTCTTCATTTTAGGTGAATCTTGTTTGTTTCTGCTCCTTAGATTGGTCTGCTTTGACTTCCTGTCTTAGTGGTGTTACCTTGTGTTGTCTAGAGGTCCACCCCTGGTGACATCAGATTGTGTCCCAGTCTGAGCCTACTTGTTGGGGACTACTAGAGATCCATAGTATTTACCTGTGTCCTTCAATTTCTAATCCAATTAATCTGTGATCAGAGGCTTAGGTTTAGACAACACTGGATGGGATAGATTGATTCTTATGGGCAGGGTTATCACTTCCTCTCAGGCTGATGCCTCTTGGGAGTAGTCTGCCTGTGGTATGGGGGATGAGTCAGCACTGGGATTCTGTTGCCTGATCCCTTATTTCTCTCCTCAAAGCCACTGCCCCCAGCTCTCCTTAAGCACTTCTAGTCCACTCTGCCCTCCTTCATCTGGAGCCAAGGGTAAGTGGGTGTCAGTGTATTTTCATGGGTGGTCCCTTTAATGATTCTGTCTCTAGCTGTCTTAGGCAAGCAAACACTGCTGCTTTTCGTTTTTTCCACAGCTAATGCTGTTTTGCTATCAGTTTTGTTGCTGTAGGCTGGGAAGCCCAGCTGGGGGTTTAGAATCCACCCTTCTCAGGTATAACACCTGAGATATTTTTTCCTCCCCTTAGCTGCTGCTTGTGGGAGCCCAGCCAGCCCTCTTAAGTGTCTCTGTATTTCCTACCACTCATATTGTGATGAAGCAGCCTCTTCTGTTCTGTCCATGGTTACAAGGCTTCTCTCCAGTTTGTGTTCTGTTGGTTATTCTGGATGATTTCTTCCCAATTAAGTTGTAATTCCAGATTGGTCCTGGGAGGAAATTGGTGTAGCTCCACTTAACTCTTCTGCCATCTTGGTTCTCCCATGTTTGCTTTTTTAATATCCTGTGCTCTTTTTCAGTGCTTTAATGTCTTTTAGTATCAGTATTCTTAACTTTTTTATCATGTTATATTGTATAATAGCTATTGGGTTTTCCTTTGTGTTTACCTTAATTATTACATAAAATATCTTGTTATAAACATTATTTTAAACTGATAACTTCAATAGAATTTTAAAACTTTGCATATTTACACCCCCACATTTTAAGTTACTGCTATTAAAATTTATATAGATTATATGTCGTACAACTAATAAGATGTAACTGTAGTTATGCTTACGTTTACAATGTTTATGTAGCTTTTAAATTGGGGTTGTAAGTGAATTTGCACCACCATTTCCAAATTACAGGATTTATTTGAGTATATAGTTACCATTTCCAGTGAATTTTATGGTAGCTTTTTGTGTGTTTGTGATGTAAATTAGCAATTTACTTCCATTCAAACAACTCCCTTTAGCATTTCTTGGAAGACGTGTCTATACATGATATCCCCTAGCTTTAGTTCATTCAAGGAATTCTTTATTCTTTTGTTATTTATGAAAGACAGCTTCAGAAGGTATAGTATGTGTAGTTGATGGTATTCTTATTTCAATATTTTGAATATGTCATCTAATTTTCTCATGTTTTGAAAAGATTCTGTTGGGAAATCTGATAATCTTGAGGGATGGGCTAGGGATATTTTGTATTTAACTTGTCTCTCTCTTTTTTTTTTTCTTGCTGCTTTAAAACTTTTCTTCTTTTCTTTGATTTTTGACAATTTAATTTTAACATGTCTTAGTGTAGCCCATTTGGGTTCAATCTGTTTGGAGTACAGGGACCTTATAGATATGGAAGTACATTTCTCCCCATAAGTTTAGAATATTTTAAGTCATTATTGCTGTAGACATATTTTCTTCCCCTTTTGTTTTTCCCTTCCTGGAATTTCCATAATGTGAATATTTTTCTCATAAGTGTCATAGACTTTCCTGACTGTTTTATTTTTTGCTTTTCTTACTGGATATTTTCTAATTTTCTATCCTGTAGATATTTTTACCTCTAGATTTAGATTTTTATGTCTTTTATTGCTTTGTTATTCTTGCTCTGTTCATGCGTTGTTTTCCTAATTTGTCATGTTGTCTGTGTGTTCTTGTAGTTTAAATTACTTTTAAATTCTAAAAATTTTGTCTGTTTATAGATCTCCATTTGTTTATGATTGGTTATAAGAGCTTTATCTTTGTATTATATTTACTGAATTTGTGTGTATGTGAGTGTGTGATGGCTGATTATTTGCACTGACTTCTGTGCATTTATGTAATTGAGGTTCTCTTGCACATTTTGCAGGTTTGCTTTCACAGAGACAGATTTTTACCAGACAGTTCATTTTGAATTTGGGTGCATATTTGCTTGTCATGTCCTTGGGGAGGTGGGACTAGCTATTATGGTATGTTTTGGGATGAGGCAACTGAGTTCTGAGGTTAGAAATGTGGAGGGTGTACCACTGGCTGAGAAAGTTGGACAGGACTGATGACTTGTTTGCCTATACAAACGAGAATGTGCGATGAGCTCCATGGTTGGGTTGCATGTATTTTCTCTTTAGGTTTATTAGATAGTTGGTCAGGAGAAGGGCTTATGCTCAGTGTAGAGGGGCCCGTAAGATAATTTTCCTACATGTCCTATTAGGACAAGATTCAGGAGTTGTACAGCTCATTGTTTGGGAAACTGAATTAGGCCTGAGAGTGCACTGAATTCCTTGTTCAGGGAGGTAGCCAGTTTTGCTCTGCAGGTGGGGAGAGCCACAAGCTGTGCCTTCTTTTCAAGGGCCAATATAGATAAGCAGGGTTGCTGGGGGTGCTTTCCAGTTTCTCATGTGATCTCATTATGTTCCCTTGTCAGGTGGAGTTGAACTCAATAATGAGTAGGACTATTGTTTCCATTCCCTAGGCACAGTAGAAGCAGCAGCTGTAAACCCAATAAAGTTCCTTGTTATCTTAAGATGCCTCACACCCAAAGTTTCCTCACTAAATAGGTCCACTGGCTTTGCTTTATAACTATTATCTCTGCCTGTTATTCTCTTCCCTAGAGCACCACTGAGCCACACAACTTCTAGGTGTTTTCACCCTTCTGGTCAGATGGGGAGAGGAATCAAAGCAGTTGGGTGGAGCTATGTCTCAGTTCCATTGCTTGGGTTGGAAGAGGAGGTTGCCTCCCCGACTACTCTCAAGGTCAGAAATAGCTCACTGGTTGGAAAAAGCCAACAACTATACATAACTTTAGCTGTGAATTAATTTTCCTGCTTGTGCTAAGTGCAAGATCACTGTATATTGGAACTGGCTTCCTTAGGGACCAAGTCATTCTGCCTATCTCCTCTCTGCTTGGGCATTGTTGGGCTACACAACCTCCAGGTATAGCCACCAGCTGCTCTGGTCAGATGTGGTTAGGAGAAATTCTCTACATCTTGTGGAGCTGTGATTAGCTTCTCCCTGGCTAAGGGAAAAACAAACTTTAGGCCTAATAAAGATCCTTTGAAGAAATTCAGATCAGGTAGAACTGCATCTCTTTGAGTCCCATGGTCAGAGTGAACTGCCATGCTGGGAACCAAGCCTCTGGTTGGCATTACTACCTGGATTCCACAGGAATAAGCTCATCCTTCCAAGATTCATGTATTACTTGTTTCAAGCCCCTCCCTGCTTCTCTATTGCAGCCTCATCCCAGTGGTAGAGCCCTACAGATTCCCTTGTAACCCCTGTGGATTAGAATTGGAGTAATGGCTCCCAGAATGTTATCCATAGTGCTGGGCGGGGGGTGCTAATTGTCCTGGATTTTTCCCACTGAAGAAGCAAGAAGCTTAGGGGAAGCCTCCCTGTACAGGGCTGTGCTGGCCTTGGGGAGGGGCAATGCAATCAACATGTAATCACTTCTCTTGCCCGTCTAATGAAGTCTGTTTTGCATTCGTGGTGCAGTGAATAGGGGGATGATGCTTTAACCTCATGTTCTAGAAAGGATTCAGTAGTGCCTTGTTCTTGAATAGTTGTTAAGTCTTCTCTTGTGAGGGGGGAATGTGAAGTCATGAATGAGGTATATTACCATCTTGATGATGTCACTTGGGATTGTTTTCTTACTTTCTAATATATTGTTGGTTGTGTATACAATAACAACTTATTTTGAGATATAGAATTTGTATTCTGAAATACTATTTAGTTTGTTTAATAGTTCTAATACTTTTTGGATAGAATTATGAGTTTTCTGTATTAAAGATTATGTCATCTGCAAATAAAGATAATTTTCCTTTCAATTGCTCTGGCTAAGTGGAGACAATGGGTCTTGTTCCTAACTTTAGGAGGAAAGCTTTCATTGAAGCTTTTGAAAAGCTATTAATGTTAGTTGTGAGCTTGTTATTTGTGGCCTTTATTCATTTGAGGTATGTTCCTTCTATACTCATTGTGTTGAGAGTGTTTATCATAAAACAATGTTGAATTTTGTCAAATAACTTTTTCTTCATCTATTGAGATGAACATATAATTTTTTATTTTCTAAACATCATATATCACATTAATAGATTTTGTAACTATTAAACCATCCTTACATCTGGAATATATTCCACTTAACCTTAATATAAAATACTTTTGGCCCATAATTATCTTATCTTATGATGTCCTTGTCTGTCTTTGATATCCTGGTAACTGTGGATACCAGGATGAATTCAGAAGCATTCCTTCCTTTTTATTTTTATTTATTTAATTTTTGGAAGAGTTTGGAAAGGATTTGTATTAATTCTTCTTTAGCAGTTTGGTAGAATTCACCAGTGAAATCACATGGTCCTGCAAATTTCTACATTGTGAATTTTTAAATTATGATTCAGTCTTCCTAGTAGTAATTAACCTGTTTGACTTTTCTATTGTTTTATGGTTCAGTCTGCGTAGGTTGTATGTTTCTAGAATTTATTCCAGCTTTTCCAGTTTGTTGATGTTTAATTGTTCATTATAGGTTTTTTTTTTAATAGTTCCTTATATTTCTGTTATCAGTTGTAATACTTGATTTTACTTTAATCTCTTCCTTAGTTTAGCTAAAGTTACTTGATTTTGTTTGAATTTTCAAAAAATAGGTCTTAATTAATATTTTGATGTCTATTTTAACTATTTCCACTTGCATTGATATTTTTTCCTTCTAGTACTTCAAGACTCCATTTGTTCTTTTCCTAGTTTCCTGAGATGCACATTTAGATTGTTTATTTGAGATAGTTATTTTTATCTTAATGTAGATATATATCAAAGTAAACTTCCCTTTTAAAACTGCTTTTGCTCCATCCAATGAGCTTTGTTATTCTACCATTTTCATTTCTCTCAAGATAGTTTTTAATTTTTGATGGTTGTTTAACTGATTGGTTATTCAAGAGTGTATTGCTTAATCTCTGCCTATTTGTGAATTTTCTGGTTTTCTTCTTGTAATTGATACCATTTCATATCATTGTGTTTGTAAAGATGCCTGAATGATATCTTAAATTAAGATTTGTTTTGTGTAGTACATGTAAGCTATCCTGGAGAAAGTTTTATTTAAAAGAATGTGCTTCTGCTGATCTTAGATAAAATGTTTTACAAATGTCTGTTAGGTCCATCTAATATAAGGTGTAATTTAAATATCATGTTTTCTTATTTTTTTTCTGGAAAGTTTATTGTTGAAAGTGGGGTATTGAACTTCTTTACTATTGTAATATTGCTGCCTACATCTCCCTTCAGATATACTACTATTTGCTTTATAAATTTAGGTGCTTCAATGCTGAGTATATAAATATTTACAATTGATCTATCCTCAGGTTGAAGTGACTTCTTTATTTATCATGACCTTCTTTGTCTTTTGTTACAATTTTGACTTAATGTTTATTTTATTTAAATATAGCTAAACCTCTTTCTTTTGATTTCCATTTTCATGGTATATTTTTATCCCTCAGCTTTTATTCTTAAAGCTATGGTGATTATCTTGTAAAGAACTATATAGTTGAATCTTGTTTTTTAACCCTTTGATCCACCCTGTTTTTGAAGAATTTAGTCCATTTACATTAATTATTTATAGGAATGAACTAAGTATTGTCATTTTACTAATTGTTTGAGAATTGCTTTGTTCTTCCTTATCTCTCTCCTTATCTAATTTGATGATTTTTATGACATGATAAGCTTTGAGTCCCTTCTCTTATTTTCTGTGTACCTGCTATAGGTTTTGTTTCATAGTTAAGTGAGGATTATGTAAAATTACATAAAACATCTTATACTTACAACAGTCTACTTTAAACTAACAACAACTTCATTTCAAATGCATAGAAAAGTTCTTGTTTTCACTCCTCAGGCTTTGTTTTAGTGTTACAATTTACGTATTTTATTATGTATTAACAAATTATTGTAGTTATGGATATTTTAATATCTTGACTTTTATTTTTATACTAGTCATAAATGATTCATCTACCACCAATACAATACTTGAGTATGTTGAATATATAGATTTACCTTTACCAGTCAGTTTTATACTTTCATGTACTCTTGCTACTGTTAACATTCTTTTGCTTCAGCTCAAAAAACTTGTATTAATATTTCTTGTGAAGCTAATGTAGTAGCAATTAATTTCTTCAGCTTTGGCTTGTCTGGAAAACTCTAGCTCCCTTCAATTATGAAGGCTATCTTTGCCATATAGAATATTTTTAGTTGACATTTTTTAGCACTTTGAATGCATTATCACAGTCCCTTTGCTTACAAAGTAGCTGCTGAAAACTTCACTAGTGGTCCTAATGAGGGTTTCCTTGCATATAACGATGCTTTTCTCCTGATGCTCTTATGATTATTTCTTTAACTTTTGGCAATTATAATGTCTCTTTGTTGGACTCTTTGGATTTATCTTCTTTGAAACTCTCTGGGCTGCTGAGATCTGGATGCTTTTATTATTATTTTTTTCCCCTACCACTGGTTGAATTAAGTTTTCTCCTTTTTCTTTCTTCTCTGTCTGGTACCCCTGTCATGAACATTGGATTGTTTAATAGTATCCTATAAATTATGTAATCATCTTTACTTCCTTTTTTTCCTCTAAGTGGGTGAATTCCACTGTCTTTTCTTCAGGTCATTTATCATTTCTTTTGCTTAATCTAGTATGCTATTGGTCTCCTCTAGTGATTTTTTTTTTTTTAATATTGTATTCTTCAGCTCTATGATATCTGTTTAATACTATATTTTTAAAGATTTTATTTATTATTTTTAGAGAGAGGGAAGGGAAGGAGGCAGAGAGGGAGAGAAACATCAATGTATGATTGCCCTTCACCTGCCTCCAGCTAAGGACTTGGCTGGAGACCTAGCTTGCAACCTGGTTATGCACCCTGGCTGGGAATTGAATCGTACTATTTTATATTTTATGTGTTGAAATTCTCTTTCTTCATCCATTGTTGTTATCCTGACTTTATTGTACATTTTTATGACCATTTTGAACTCCATTGAATTAATAATATGTATTTAGTATTTTTACTGAGATTTGTTTGTGGAGATTTATCTTGTTCTTTTATTTGGAAAATATTTATTTTCTTGAACTATATTTTGGCTTATGCACATTACATAAAACAGCTACCTCTCCTACTCTCAACAGACTGGTCCTATGTAAGAGATAGGTGTTGGCTATCAGCCTGGACTGAACTTCTGGTTGTCTTTCAAATCTTTGTGAATATCCAAGACACCATAATTTTCTTAATGGTTCCCAGTAATTGAGGGTGTACTGAGTCATGTCAGTATCCAAAACTGGAGGATCTCCGTCAGTCCCTACATATCAGCTAATTAAAACCAGACCCTCCAGCAGCTACTTCAGAGCATATCATTAGGCCCCTTCTAGTAAAAACCTGGGAGATAGACATTGTTACCCATTCCTTTCGTGTTAATACTGGGTAAATATCCATTGGGGGGGGGTGTTCCTGTGCCCATTAGGACTGCCATTTTATTGTTGTTGTTGTTTTTGCTATATCCATGTGGTGCTTGTAAACATAAGCCCTGTTGGAATCAGAGACAGACAATGACAATCCAGAAGCCTATCCTTTGAGAAGAAGCCATAAAACCTGGGGGTCATACATGGTAAAAGCTCCTTCCAGAGAGATTCTGCTAACAACCTGGTGTTATTATTAAAGTATGCTGAAAGTAGAAGGCAAAGGAAGAACCCATTGGTTTCCCCAATCAGGGAGGATTGCACCCAGAACCTAGATGTGTACTAAGTTAGAAGATGTGCTCTCAAGCAGCAACTTGGCAAAGTATGCAGTCATACCCCTTTCAATAAAAGTTGGAAGATGAGCATTTTTGCCTACTGAGTCTTGGGGGTATAGCTATAATACCCAGTGTGTAGCTTGTACACACATTTAGTAAGTCTGTTATCTCATTGGCTTTCAGACATAGGTGTTCTAAGGCTTATTCCTCAAGTGGGAGTGTTAAAAGTTGGGCCACTATATGTGTGGCTCAAACCGCTTGCTGTTTGGGAGAAGCTGGGAGTTGGAGATTTCTTCCTGATTTCATGGCACTGTACTGAGTGTAGAGTTTATGGAGAAAGCATGTCTCAACCTTTCTTATTTCAATCTGAGTATTTTCTTAATGGCCCAATGTATAGGAGTCTCCCAACTAGTTTTATTTCAGAGAGAATTGCTCATGTGTAACTACACACTTGGTGCATTTATGGAACAGGAGAAGTTTAAGAGAGGCTTTGCTATTGCTATCTTGGTCCCTTCTACCTGCAGATTATATTTTACTTTTGAACAATTATCACTGTACTGACTTCCTAATATTTCCCTAAAAATCTGAACTCTCCTTCCTTTTAGTGATGTATTTTAATGCATCCCACCCATACCTCTGAACTTGTTTTTCTAAATGAGATACTTCAGTAATGCTTAACTTCTTATGATCCAAACATAACCTCTCCTTTTTCCACATTTTGTGAAATGTTGGTTTATTTCTCATTGGATAGTTCTCTCTCTCTTCACCTCATTGTACCCATATTATACCCAATGAAATTCTCTATAAAAACCTTCCTGACTTCCAACTTCTGGTCAAGATAGAGGTGTAGATAGACACACTTTGCCTCCTCCCACAACCACAAAAAGAATTACAACCAAATCTCAAAACCAACAACACCAATAATTGTCAGAAAATTGAATTGTATGGAAGTTCTACCAAGAATTTAAAAAAGCCACATTTATCCAGATGGGTAGAAGGGTTGGAGATGTGGAGACAGGAGGAGAGAGGCACAGAAATGTGGTGTGTTGCAGAGAGGCGCCAGCAGGGCAGGCACGGGTAATTTCACATTCACATGTGGTGGATAAAAATTAGGAGGAATACCTGAGGAGGCAACTGATCTCAGCCCCAGGCCAGACTGTACAGCTCAGGGTTCCAGTTTTAGAAAGATAAATTCCAATAACTGCTGGCTATAAAAACCAATGGGATTTGGAGTGGTGGAAGAAACTGCTGGATTTTTGAGGAAACTGCAAGGACCCAAAATGGTCTTAGTACATAAACCTACCTACTCTGGGTTTTAAAATCAGGGTGACAGCTAGAAGGGCCCCAGTCACATACAGGGAGTGGGTGAAATGACTGGAAAGGAGCCAGTGCCAGGTAAACCTCCAGAAGCCAGGCAGTTATACAGTCCCCTCTCTGAGCCCTCCCCCTACACAAAGCCACAACATGGTGAAGTGGGTTGCCCTGCCCTTGTGATTACCTAAGGCTCTGTCCCATACAATTTTCAAGTGCCTTTTTTACAACAGACTACATTACTAAGAAAGGAAGTCAAATTAGTTCTACCTAATACACAGAAACAAACACAGGGAAGCTGTCAACTAATGAGACAAAGAAAAATGGCCCAATGGAAAAAAAAACACAAAACAAAACTACATGAAATGGAGATATCCAACCTATCAGATACAGAGTTCAAAACACTGGTGAATCAGGATGCTTAGTGAACTTATTGAGTAGTGCAACAACATAAAGGAAAAATAAAGATTACACTAAGTGAAATAAAAACCTACAGTAAACCAACAGTGAAAGGAAGGAAGCTGTGATTCAAATCAGTGATTTTGAAAATAGGGAAGAAATAAATAGCCAACCAGAGCAGAAAAAAGAAACAAGAATTCAGAGGGGAAAAATGAAGCTAATATAAGAAGATACTAGGACATCTCCAAATGTGACAATATCTGAATCATAGGAATACCAGATAGAGAAGAGGACAAGCAAGAAATTGAAAACTTACTTGAAAAAATAACAAAAGGAACTTCCCTAATTTGGCAAAGGATATAGACATACAAGTCCAGGGAATACAAAGAGTCTTAAACTTGGACCCAAAGAGAACCACACCAAGACACATCGTAATTAAAATGCCAAAGATTAAAGATAAAGAATCTTAAAAGCAGCAAGAGAAAAGCATAGGGTTACCTACAAAAGAGTTCCCATAAGACTATCAGCTGATTTCTTACAAGAAATTTGGCAGATAAAGGACTGGCAAGAAGTATTCAAAGTGATGAAAAGCAAGGACCTACAGTCAAGATTACTCTATCCAGCAAAGATATCATTCAGAATGAAAGGGCAGATAAAGTGCTTTCTAAACAAAGTAAAGTTAAAGGAATTTATCATCACCAAGAAATTACATGAAATGTTAAAGTGATATATTTAGGAAAAAGATAAAAACTATGAACATTTAAAAGGCAATAAATTTACAGCTATCAACAATTGAACCTTAAAAATAAAACAAAACAAAATGAAAAAAAGAAAACAACCAGAAAAGGAACAGAATCCTAGGTATGGAGAAAATTTGGAGGGTTATCAACTGGAAAGGGGAAGGGGGAGAATGGGGAAAGTTGCAGGGATTAAGAAACATAATTAGTAAGTACAAAATAGACAAGGATATGGTAAGAATAGTATGGTAAATGGAGAAGTCAAAGAACTTATATGCATGACCCATGGATATGAACTAAGGTAGGGGAGATCACTAGAGGGAAATGGGATACAAGGCAGAAGGTGCCTAGGGGGAAATTTGGGACAACTGTAATACCATAATCAATATAATATACTTTAAAAACCCTTTCTGACTTCCTTTTTTTTAATACTTCATCTTGAAACTCCTAAACTGCTTATTATTGAAACAGTGTGGTTTTGTTTTCTCTTGCAATAATTCCAAGTCTAATAAATTTCCAAAGTGTGTGTATGTGTTGGGGGATATTGTCCTACATCACACTAAGCAATTATTGAGACAACGGCTGAGTGCCCCACATTTCAACTCTTTACAATACCACTTGTTAAAAATGTTGTATCGATTTTGCTATTATAGTTGTCTCAATTTTCTCCCTTTTGCTTCCCTCTATCCAGTACCACCAATTCTCTACAGCAATGTTCCTCTTAGTTCATGTCCATATGTCATGCATATAAGTTCTTTGGTTTTTCCATTTCCTTTATTTCCCTTAATTTCCTCCTGTCTATTCTGTAACCAACAATATGTACTTTTTTTTCATATCCAGCCAATTCACCATTTAATTACTGCCTTCTAACTGTCATCTTTTCAAATCATGTTAATACAAAGGTTTTTTTATTCCATTTTTTCAAAATGCTTACATTCATTTGTTTAAAGAATTACTTTTTTTTAAGTAACATCAATTGCAATATTACCAAACACATGCACAAATAATTTGCACTCATATATATTTTTACACATATTTAAAGTACATACTACATTTTGAAGAGTTAATACAAAATACTTAAAATATGCCAATAGATTATATAATTATTACATGTTAAATGATTGTATTTTAGATTTAATTTTAGTAAATTAAGCATTTTTCTTTGATACTTATTTTACTCTGGAATGCTATTTTTGTAAAAATAGCATGATACAATTTTGATACTATCTACCCAGAGATAACATTAGATCCCATAAGCTAAAGTTTCAACCATACAAGACTTCACCCTCCTTTCTGCTACTTGAGATACCAATTGCAAATTCAGGTTATTACCTTTATGTCTGGCTATAATTCAGAGTTTCACACAACCCTTTCGTTGGCTTTCATTAATTTGGTAGAGCTACTCATAAAACTCAAATACTTCACTTATTAGATCACTAGCCTATGTAGTATTAAAGGCTATAATCCAGGGACACACAGATGAGAGGAGATGCATGGGACAGTATGGGGAACAAGCACAGAGCTTCCATGCCCTCTCAAGCATACTTCCGAAACCACCACATGTTTACCGAAACCACCACGTTTACCAGTGCAGAAGCTTACCAATGCAGAAGCTTTCAGAACCCAGTCCTTTTAGGGTCTAATGGAGAATTTGTTACATAGACACAACTGATTATAGCATTACCACGGTTGACTGATTCTGCCTCTAGACTCAGTCCCATCACAAAAAGTCAAGAGATAGGACTGAAAGTTCCAATTCTCAATCATGTGGTTGGGTTTCCTGGCATCCTGCCCCCATACTTATAGGTTATGTCATTAACATAACAAGAGACAGCATTGTAACTTACCTCTTATTAAATTCTAAGAGTTTTAGAAAATCTTTGTCAGAACTGGAGACAAAGACCAAGTATATATTTCTTATTATAAATCACAATATCATATCCCTAAATTATACTCTTTGTTGAGTTCTTCTTTGCATAAGTACTGTCTTCTTAGGTTATTATTTCTATATAAGATTAGTTAATTTTTCATTTGCTTTGTTTTATTTTGTACCTAGCCATGTCCTGGGTAACAGGCTTATCTCCCTTGTTTGAATTAAGCTATGAGACCTTGGATAGGCTTTGTAAATTTTATAAGCCTCAGTTATCATCTGTAGCAGGATGATAAAGATATTTTTTAAGGTTTATTATAGGCACTACCCTTACAGCAAGAACATTGTCTACCTACTTCACTGCTTCAAACCAAAATGTACAAAGAACAATACTTGGTAAGTGGGAATTAAATACAGGTCAACATAGTATAAAATGATGTTTATCAAATTTGTAGCTAGCACATAGTGGAAACTCAATAAATGTCCAACTCCCAGAAATATTTATTTGTCAATTAGTTTTGCCATTAGCTTAGCTGACATTCAGCAATTTAAATCTTTCTCACTGCACAAGGAATAGTTAACAGCTTCCTCAACTGAGCATCATAAGAGATATAGAAGGTGATCACAATGGTGGGACTCACAAGGAAAGTGCTAGGTAGGGATAAAAGTGTCCTAAAATGTATATATTTGTTACTCTTGTCTTATCTGTAAATATAAAGGTGCTGTGGATCACAACATCAAGTGCCATTTTATCTCCTAGTGCTTATGACTTAGGGAGTTCTCACATTTCAAAAGATCATTTAACAGCTTCTTTTACATTAGTAGAGTTTTGACTTAATTTCTGAATGTTGGCTTTAGAAGTTCCACATGTTCTCATTGGTTTAGGTGCCCTGGTAGAATTTCAACAAGCCCTCTGGCAGGTAGGAAGCAGTGTACCCAGGCTTCTTAGACTTTATCCAAGGCGACTTATTAATAAAATTTTGGAAAATGTTTTTTTTTTTTTTTTTCCCACCAGTTATCATTATACCCTTATATGCCCTACTGACATTGTAAGGTATATATAATTCCTCAGAAGCTTTGTATTCATTGTAATTTGAGAAAGAGATAGTTGGAATTGTAAAATATTGCAGGCTTTTCAGAGAACCTGGGACATGGTAGAAAAAGTGACATAATGTAAAGAGCCTGGGCTTTGGCACCAGACCAAATTATATTTGAATATTGGATTTTTCATCATTAACTGCGTGATCTGGAAAACCACTTAACTTTTTGAACCTCCTTGTCTTAATCTGTAGAGTAAGAATAAATAGTATCTGAATTTTAAGTTTATTATCAAATTACATGAAGTGAAAATGATCACAATATTTTACTGCTTTGCATTTTAAAATCCCTCTCATTTGAGGCCATATAGTCCCAACTATAAAGAAACGAGGGTTTACAGGAAGGGAATGATGGAATCATAGAAAGCATCATGTAGAGTAATGAGTAATAGTGCTCAGTGGTATATAAATTATGGTAATGCCAGCCTGCTATTAGAGATACCCCCCCAGAAATCTTAATGATTCACAGTAATAAAATTCAACTTCTTGCTCATTTAATAACCCAAAGAGGAAGTTCAATTGACAGCCTTTCTCACCTGGTGATTTGAAGATCCAGTTTCTTTGCATCTCATGATCCCATCATCTTTCAGAGCATCTAAGTTCTTGATTTCTAGCCAGTGTACAGGAAAGAATGGGAATGATAAAGGAAGTCTTTATAGGCCAGGTCTGAAAGGAACACTCATTTCCACAACATTCAAATGGCCTCTGTCATATGGTTATACTAAACAGAGTCACTAAAATGCAATCTACTTCTGTGCCCAGGAAGAGAGAGAAATAGGTGTCGTAAGCAGCTTATTTCTGTCAACAGTAGTAAAAACTGCTCAGCATGGGAATTTAATGTAAAGAAAAAAGCACCCACATCACTTATTTAAATTAGCAAATTTAGGGAGAAAAACGGCTAGTTATTGTTCTTAAGAGAAAGATCTTGTAAAGAGAGAAACTAAATGGGACAGTCAATAACTCAGAACTTGAAACCTGTGCATTCTCTGAACAGTGAAGGTAACCAAGATTCCAAAGGAAACCTGATCAACTAGAAATCAAGGTGTCATTCAGAGCTTTGCCTATGTTAACATTCTAATCAAAGAACCCATACACATAAGTAAAAATTAACTAGTCACAAGGCCTAATGTCACTTAGTTCCACCTGAGAGGAATTCTGGACAGACATATAAGGATTTAGGAAAAGCTTATTCCACAAATTTAAAAAATGTGTCACAATGAGGAAAATTAAAACTCAAGGTTTGAAGGTGAGTGGGTGGGTGGGGAAGAGGACAGAGGGGAGCAAAGAGGGGATGGATGTAATACAACAAATTTTTTTTAAAAATGTTCAGTAAGTGTTATACTTTAGAGAATTTTTGTTACTGCTGACTTTGATCATAGTAAGTGCTCACTGTATCCACCTTGTTTTGCCTGGTCTGCTTTGGCATGGTTCTTGAATGAAAATTTCCTACAACAAAAATCTTGGTCCAGGAGACTCACACTTGCCTCCCCCTGGTTCAGGGCAGTCTAGGCAGTGCGTTTCTTGAATTGCTTTTCCTACCTTAAGTATCCTGGAACTTTAAACCACCTCACAGTAACAAGTTCACAAAAATGAGAAGAAAGTTAAATGCCACAGTTTATTTCTTGCTGACTTCTTTCTTTTTACATAAGGTTTTATTTTTCTCTTAACACTAGAGTTTCAGGCGGGCATTGAACTGGCTTTCTTATTTTGTTTTATTTTTTTTTCTATGCCAGCAGTCATTTTGTTCATAATAAGAAAGTCACATTTTATTAGGTAGGAAGCACCCAGGTTTGAGCCCAGGTTTGAGCCAACTCTCAATTCAAACAAAGAATTAGAGGAAGATTTCACTTGGTAGAAGCAGTCCCCTTCCTTGAAATTCATATTGTCTCACCGTAATGCCCCAAATCAAACATCTCATTTTCTTTACATTTTAGTCTCTAATATTTTTCTCCTGCCTTTTTCAGTGTGTGTGTATACATACATATATACACACATACACACACATTGGATGAAGATATACAGCATATATATATATATATATATATATATATATATATATATATACATACACACACACACATATATATTTGACATTCTTACATTAGTTTTAGAGAGAGAAGAAGGGAAAAAAGAGAAATGTCAGTTGGTTGTCTCCTGTAGGTGCCCTGACTGGGGATCAAGCCTGCAAACTAGCTATGTTTCCTAGCTGGGAATCAAACTTGCAAACTTCTGGTGTATAGGATGATGGTCTAACCAACTGAGCCACATTGGCTAGGGCATCTCTTTTGGTTTTAATATTAAATACGTTTACACCTTTGCCAAAAAGTTAAAAACTCAAAAAAAAAGGAATTCAGGTGAGGCAGAGACAAATACAGAAGAGTTTCTGGAGAAAGCTTAGGAATTCATGGGTATTCTAGGTCAGCAAAGTACAGCCTGTGAGCCAGATGTGTTGTGCTGTGTATTTTTTGCTCAGCTCTGAACACAGCCACACCCACATCTGTGCATTGTCAATGGCTGCTTTCCTACTATAATGACAGCATTGAGTAATTCTGACATGGACCAAATGTGGCCACTAAAATACCACCTTTTGGAAAAACATTTTGTGGACCTCCGCCCTACGTTATCATTGATGGAATTGAGTAATTCAGTGATAGATTTCATGACAGAGAGGCAAATATGTATAAACATGTTATGAATAGTAAACAAAGTAAACTATGAATTACTTTAAATAAACAATAAAAATGCACAAATATACATGCATATATGAGGTCTGTCCTGAAAGTATTGAGCCAATGTCAATATAATTAAAAGTTTGCACAACTGATATTTTCAGGACAGATTTCATATATGTGGATATATCTATACCTACATATTTGTATTTTCCTTCATTATTATACAATATATGCATATATATATATAATATATGTATTTAGGTATATTCACATATGCATAGACAATAACATAGTCACATATAAAATAAACATCTGCTCTTTGAGACTAGTGATCTTATGTTTTATTCTTTTTAAAATCCTTTTCAGTACTTTAAGCAAGCTTAAGAACATAGAAACTAACAACATTGCTGGCTGGCCAAATGCTTTTAACTTCAAATAACTTTATGACTCCCCAATGTCTCTATCTCTAGACATTTATCTCTGTTCTTAGGTTGGGCCAATATTGACTGTTTTAAAGTGGAAATTCCTAGAGAAACTTGCATTTATCCCCACTCAGTTAATGAATAGAGGATGTTCTCAATCCTTCTTCGGGATCACTAAACTGGAACTTGTCTTGAGAATTAAATGTACTTTAATGAAAGCTGAAATATAACAAGAACGTTTGCCACTTTTCATATTTTTCTTGTGGCCAGGCTTCAGTGATAATGAGACTAAGGTCATGGACTTGGCCCCCTTGTGGGCCACTTAACTCTTGTCTATTCCAAGCTTAAAAAGCATTCTGAAGCATCTACACTGTGCCAGGCACTGTGCAAGTCATTAAAACTATAAAATTGAAAAAGGTGCAGCTACTTTCTCCAGCCCTCCTAGAGCCTGACCAAAAAAAAAAAAAAAAAAAAAAAAAAAAAAAAAAAAAAAAAAAAAAAAAAAAAAGACAGGATAAATTTGGTACATAAATGACTGGGGCTGCAAGTAATGTTATAAGAGATGTAAATTGCTAAAAATATTCAAAAAAGGAGAGAGTAGGAAGGATTATGAAAATGTTTATGAAATAGCCTGTATTTGCAGTATGCTCCAAAGGTATATATTACTTTTTTTAGGTAGGACAATGAAGACAAGGAGCTTTGTCGATAGAGAACAAAAACACTGAGCTGGAAAAATAGGTGCTGCATTCTGTAATTCAGAATACAGAATACAGGGTATGCTTATGGAAGTAATGACATTGAAGGTTTACAAAAGGTCTGGAAAGTTGAGCTGAAAATAGAGGCTTCATTTGGTAAACCAAGAAGACTCCTGGTGGATTTTGAGCAGTGAATAATTTTAAGAGCAGCTAAGAAGAGCAGTCTGGCCATGTATGCAGATAATTTGAGTTTGAAAAGGTGATAGATAGAGTGAAAAGTTCAAGATCTATTGCCGTAGTCCTGGAGAGTACAGGAGGCCTGACTGAGATGCTAGTAGTGAAAACAGAAAAGAGAAATTTAAGTGACTATGTTGAGGCAAAATCTACAAAACTTTGATGATAAAGCTTTTCATGTTAAAAAGTAGGAAACAAATTTTAAAAAATAACCTTGTTTTCAAATATGGGATGCTAATTTAAAATGTAAAAAATTATTGTAGTAAATTAAAAAGAAAGAAACCAAAGCAAAAGCTTTGTGGAGATGTTTTGTAAATTAGATGAATTCCGTATAAGGCATGTGGATTTTAAGGTGCAGGTCAACCCTCAAATTAAATTGTTTAGCAAGTCTGCAATGGAGAAATTAAGGATGAATAAACAGACCTGAAAATCTCCTACATAAAAGTTATTTGTGTGTTACATGCCACTGAGTTAGAGTGATGAGGCCTAAGGATCTTGAATCATGAATATGTTTGAAAAAAAAAATGGAAAGTCATCCATGGGAAAAAAAAAAATAATGGAAGAGGCCTAAGAAATATATGAATTCCTAGAGTAGTTCTGTGTCTGTGCTAGAAAGTCATATGTGACACAATCTTATAACAAATGACAGTAAAGCTCCTGAGAATGAGGAAAAACACCTTGTCTTGTAAAACATTCAGCCAAGAAAACATAGTAAATGATAGTAAAATTAATGTGTAAATGTGCTTAACAAAAAGAGGAAAATATGACCCTAAGGACTAGCCAGAAATCAGAAGTTGAAGAATTTGGGGAGCACCAAGTACATTTTAAGCTCTCTTGGTTTTCTTTCAAGAGAATGTATTTGAATCAATCTTATTCAACGATAGCCAATGGGAAAAAATAACCCAGTTATAACCAGTTGTTTGTGCATCCTATGTGGAAGAAGACTTAAGCAACAGGAGTGGGCAGCAGGAAACCTTTGCAAAAGGACTGATGACTGGAAAGTGCCCATGCCAGTCTGGCACTGTCTCCATTGAGGGCGTTTTCAGAGTTGCTGATTCACATATTCTTTATCAGATGCCTCAAATTATCTTATTGTTGTGATTTCTGCCATTAAAAACATAGGGCTTACTCCTATTGAATGTCATGCCCATCATGTCATGTTTTGATGATAAATTGGCTATTCTTGTAGCTTGTGGATTAGAGGAATGAATGTGCTGACTAAAACATATATTAGTTCACTTGGCATAATATATTAGCAAATTGGCATCTTGATTTATATAAACTATTCATCTCTGGATATATTGACAAATTTGAGTGTCTGGATCTGCCTTCATGAGAACCAGGCATAAAAGCTAATATACTACCCTCTGTTTTCCACAGGTTTCATCTCTTCTCACCTCTTAGCTGCAACCCAGTCTTCATAGCTTTATGTCCTGATGCTGCTGTGCTCCTAACATTATTTTGGTCACTCACTACTGTTTAAAAAACACCCCTAGCCCTAGCTGGTGGCACAGTGGGTAAGGCACCAGCCTGAGAACCCAAAGGCTAATGGTTCGATTCCCCAGGCAGGGAACATAACCAAGTTGCAAGCCAGGTCTCCAGCCAGGTCTGTAGCTGGAGGCAGGTGGAAGGCAACCATACATGATGTGTCTCTCCTTCTCTGCCTCTCTCCCTACCCCTCTCTCTAAAAATAATAAAATCTAAAAAACAAAAACACAAAAAATATACCCCTAGCCCTGACTGGTGTGGCTCAGTGGACTGGGAGTCATCCTGCAAAGCAGATGGTCACAGGTTTGATTCCCAGTCAGGGCACATGCCTCAGTTGCAGGCCTGGGCAAAAGGCAACCACACACAGATATTTCTCTCTCTCTTTGTCTCTCCCTTCCCCTCTCTTTAAAAATAAATAGATAAAACCTTTAAAAAATAAAAAGAAGAAAATGCCCCTGAACTCAAGTGGCTTAAAACAATTTTATTATTTCTCACAGATCTGCAGACTGGCTAGACTTGGTTTAACACTTCTACTCCACATGGCACCTGATAGGGAGGGTTGGCAGTCTGGGGCCACTTCATCTACATGGTGGGGATGGTTGAAACCATGAGGGATCAGATGAGCATCACCCTCTTCTTGTATGACCTCCTTATATGTCTGGCCTGGGCATCCTCAGAAAACAGAGGCTTAGTGTTGCTAAGCATCTTATGTACAAGCTGGCTTCCAAGAGAGAGGAAGCAGAAGCTGGCAGTTATTTAAAATTGAGGAGAAACTGGCACCACATCTTCCTCTGTTATATCTTATTTGTGAAAACAAGTTCAGTCGGATTCAAGGGGAGGGGAAATAGACTACAGGTTTTTATTTTTTGTTTTAGATTTACTCATTATTTTCAGAGAGAAGGGCAGGGAGGAAGGAAGGAAGAAAGGGAGAGAGGCATCAATGTATGGTTGCCTTTCACCTGCCTCCAGCTACGGACCTGGCTGGAGACCTGGGTTGCAACCTGGTTACATGCCCTGGCTGGGAATCAAACCAGTGACCTTTGGGTTCGCAGGTTGGTGCCAATCCACTGAGCCACTAGCCAGGGTGATAGATTCCAGGTCTTGATGTGAGGAATGTCAGGCCATGTAGCATGAGTAGGAATTGATGGCTGTCATCTCACATGTAGGGCAGCAGGTGCATAATAGACCCTCAACAAGTGTTTAAGTAACAGGAATAAGTGAATAAATGGGCTTCAGAAAAGGAACTCTTCTTCTGAGAGAAAAGCTTTAATAGTCTTTCTTTGGATTTGCTATACTTTTGTCAAGGAACCTTATTTTGGTATTAAATAGAATTGAAAAGCTAATTTTTCTGGATAATACTATTTGCTTGGGCTATTTGTTAAAAAAATTAAGAGAGAGACCCACAGAAAAACTCTGAAAGTAAAATATTAATATTAAAAATAGATAATATATAGAGCTTTTTACCTATAAGGGTTATTATAACATTTTTACATTTAATAATTATAAAATTCTACTTTATAAACAAGAATCAAACAGAGAACAACTCTAAATCACATTGCTTAATAAAGTGCAGAACCCACATTCCACCCTAAGTCTTAACCATTATGTTGTGCCCCCTCTCCTGCTGAAGGGGAATAATAGGTTTCACCTTGGAAAAATATGGTTTTCCTTTCCACTCATCCTCACTATTTCTGTTCTTGCTTTTTTAATTTAATTTTATTGTTATACTACATCCATCCCCATTTTCCTCCCCTCTGTCCCATTCCCTATTCACCCACCTACTCCCCCCAAAGTTGATCCCACTTTGGTTCTTCCATGCCAGTTCCTTGACTAAATTGCTCCCCTTCTTTGCCTACTCCACCCCCTTCCCCCACCCCCTCCCTTCTGAAGGTCTATTCATTGTATTCATGTATCTGGTTCTGTTTTGCTTGCTTGCTTGTTTGTTTTGTTCATTATTGTCCTGTAATGGATGAGATCATATGGTATTTGCCTTTCACTGACTGGCTTATTTCTGTAAGCATAATACTCTCCAGTTCCATCCATGTTGTTGCAAAGAGTTCCTTCTTTCTGCTGTGCAGTATCCCACTGTGTAAATGTACCAAAGTTTTTTGATCCAATCATCCACCGATGGGCACTTAGTGCTGCTATGAACATAAAGGTACATAGGTTCTTATGAATTGCTATTTCAGGGTTCTTTAGGTATAGTCCTAGTAGTGGAATTGCTGGATCAAAAGGCAGTTCCATGTCCTTGCTTCCTATCATCTGCCTCCAGTAAAAGTAGAATTTTAATTACTATATAACTATGAAAATAATAAAAATTTATTTTCACATGGTGCATTCAAATACACATGAATACATACCACAAGTATCTGTATAAATGAGAGTATTGATTTGGAAATATGACCCCATTAACTAATTAACATTTGCCAGCCCTCAACACACCCATTTTAGAGAAAAATGAAGAAAGACTAGGGAATTTTAATGAGAAAAAGTTAGAACTTAGGCTTACCATACAGCATCTATTAATGCTTTTTATTTAAAACTTCAGATACTCATTTTTGCAAACAGCACATGGGAAATCTAAAAGAAATTATGCCAGAAAACCCCTAGGAACTTTTTAATGTGTTGAGCATTTCTTCTTTAATTCTGAACTTAGTTCATAATTATAAAAGTAGGGATTTTAATTTTCAATCAAGTCTAACAGCTATTTTACTAGATTTCATACTTACACATAAGAATATTTTAAGAACTGATTATCTAGATTTGATCAACATGGATTTTAACTCTATGACATGTTTGAATCATGAATCCTGTCTTCTAGTTATATTTGAAAATACTAGTTAATATTTCAGAGGACATTGCTCACCTATAAAATGAACAAAACTACACTTACCTCATTGTGCACTAAGGAAGATTAAAAAATAATTAAATACCTATATCTATGGCAAATAGTGTACTTTCTAAATGTGCATTTTCTTAATTTAAATCCTAATTGTTACCTAAAAGATTACCTGGTATTAAAATGTTTTGAAACATGCATATTTAACAAGTGTTTTTTTTAATATTAGACTTTTAAGAATTTATATAGGTGATTGCAATAAAAGTAATACCATATTTTATATAGGCTTTTTCAGTTTAAAATATGATGTTATATATCCTGGAATTTTTGCAACATACTTTTAAAAATCAACTATTTCCATTTTCAGATTAAAGACATGGAGCCACTGAGATATAGTCATTTGCCCAGAGTTCAGATATTTCTTTAGAACTGAACCACCTATAATATACTCAATAGATATAGCCTTTAAGAGTGTTTCAAAAGAAACACCCTTTATGATATGTGTTACTGAGGAATTTCACCAAACAATTTGGTGATTGAATCTTAGCTGAACCCTGAAGCTACTGTTCTGTCTCCCTTCTCCAAACAATAAAATTCTCACAATCTATCTACTCAATTGTCTCTCCTGCCCACTTCTTACTTCCTTCTCACTTTGCTAATCTGGTCCTATCTTCACCCATCACCTCTGCCATAAAAAATTAATTTCTAGTTCTTCTAATTCAGGAGGACTTTCTTTAATTTTTGTTGATTTTTAAAAAATTGAAATGAACACAAATGATCGGCCACTCCTTTACACTTTCTCCTTGTCCTTGCTTTCTGACTGCTCTTTCCTGGCCTTAATTTCTCTTTCCACTGAAGGATATGTAAGTGGTTCTGATGGCTTTTTCTTCTTTCTTATTATATTCACTTCTTCATTGAATTCATCCATCATTCCTTCTACTCTGACTCATAGTTGTGATGCAAAAAGCTACAGCTTATTAAAGCCTACCAAACCTTATTTAGCTTCATGAGTTCTGTCCTAAAAGTGTAGAGCCAAAGTCAATATAATTAAAAGCTTGTATGGCTGATAATTGTGGAACAGACCTCAAATACATCCATGCTTCCAACTGTTTCTTGACTGCCTCCACCAGGATGGCTAACTGGATAAAGATTTAAAACCTGTTCAGAAATTTTAGTGGCTTTACAAAGGCAGTGTATTTGAGGCCTAGGGATTATGGTACCAGTGAAGAATTTTGAGCTTGTTTCTGCAGGAAACTGATAGAACCTTTGTTTGTTTCCTTTTCTTCCTATTTTTAACCTGAATCTCTTGATTTAAATCAGTTAAACTATCTGTATATAATGTGGCACCACCTAACAAGAATGACTCTATAACCCCTTAGTTTTTAAAAATTACTTATGACCCAAATAATTCAAAATTATTTAGCATTGTACCATATTTACCAAGTATCCTAGCCTTCTCAACTCCTAATTTCTTGGCTTTTTTTTCTGCCTGTGACCTTGTATCTCATGTGCATTACCTTGCCTAGCATTGGCCTTAGCTCTGATGCTCTCCCCTGAGGGGCATGTTGTTATTAGTACATTAGACCACAGTTTGTTGACCTCAGTATTTATGGGAACTATATCATCTATGTTTCTCCTAATTCCTGTGAGCTAATGCCTTTTGAATTGTCTGAATCTGACAAACCAAAGAATTTTGCTGAACTGAAATAAAAGTGTTCTGTTTCCCAATTAAGAGAGCACAGTATCTCATGAAAATCACTTCTTGAATAAGACCAGAGAACATTACACTTGCAAATCTACAGTACCAGGTCTCTAGGTAACAATGTGTGCTGTATGCATTCTGGTGTCGGCCTATGTGAGACTATGAGTCTGCCTAGACTTCGGTATCCTCTCATTCAGGTCCAAACAGAAATTCTGTAGTGAGAGAGCTCATTTGCAAGGAGCTCTGTGATTCAGAGGTCTCAGGGCAAGAGGAGAATTGAATGTTATTACTGATTCCAAACCCAGCCCTTTCTCTCTTTCAGTCCTTTGAGTCCAGTGCTCATCTGCATCAGGAAACTGAGAACTTGAATTCTCATTACCCATTCAGGCAAATTTCACCTGGCTATCATCCAGTCGAGGGCCTGACATGCCTTTGTTGAATAAGATATTTTGATTTGAGCAATACAAATATCTGAAAGATTTAAACAGAACATTATATTAGTTTTCACCTACTTTTTCAATGCTGCAAAAGTCTTGGAGAAAACAGTGAAATAACAGATCTATTTCTGCCTTTTGCCAAATGCATCTGTGTATACAGGCCATTCTGATTATCCTTCTCATAAGTTAACCCTCTAGGTGACTGAGCTGCCTTTTTAACAGTGAGCAGAAGTTCCTGCCTCTTTTCACTCTCATATCAACTCTTTTTATGAATAGAAAAGTTATTTTATCAAGTACTTGTTGAGCAACAAATATTAGGAAATGGACCAGTACTGAGTTCTTACTATATAGCTATCACTCTGCCAGGCATGGGGGAAAATGCCATCCTGAAAAAGTGAGTTTCTGACAGGAACAAAATCATAAATATCATGGTGACCCAATAAAATATTGAATCCACCAGCTTAAAACCAATGCCAAAAGAAGCTGGTGTTTAACAGAGTTATTGCAGGGTGCTGTGCTAAGCCATCAGGAAGAGGTGAGCTGTGGGCTCTGCACAGGGGGGATGGAACATCTGCATGAATAAGCATTTGAGCTGGTCTAAGGCCACATGGAATCACAAGGTTAGAAAGAAAGGTCCAGAAGCATGAAAGAACCTGCCATATTGAAAAATCCCTCTCTCAGTGACCAGAATATCTCTCAATGAGGGAAATAGGAATGAAGCTGCAAAGGTGATTCCCAAACTGAGAATTTTCACTCATTAGGCAAAACAACTCTGAAAATTTAACTTACAGAATCCCGAGCATGGCTAATGTCACTAGTGCTCATAGGAAACAAAAGCATCATTTGATTTCATTTTCTATCTCCAAAGGGAGAGTGTATTTATTGTGAGACAAAGTATGTCTGAATTAAAGCCTAGTAGGGCATGTGCATAATTGTACTGTCCCCACTTCTAATTTGAAATCCAGAATAACTTGAGAAATCATAATATAATTACTCTTTGTGATGTTTTATATACACTTTCTAGAAAGTACTTCCAAAGTGATAGCAATGATATTAAATCTCATTTATTGAAAAGTTATTGTGTCAGGTATGTTATATTCTCAGTGAATACTAAAATTACTTGGCAATTAAATATTATTCTAGTTTACAGGGGAGAAAACAGAGTAAACATTTAGAAATTTTAAGTGTATTTCCTAAGCATACTATAATTTTGTGATGAAGCAACAATTTAAACCAGAGTACCTGGGATGCAGAACTCTTTCCATTACAACATGTTGCCAAAGGAGCCAGTGTATGGAATAGTTCAGGTGCTCCGGTTGCTACGTATAAGTCTATAAATGTCAGAGTTCCTAGATTTTTTGAAAACATGCTATCTATGACTTTGGTTATGTAGCAAAGTTTTGAACATAAAAATCACTTTTTTTTTCATGAACTCTCGGGAACCTTTTAATGGACAAATATGTCAAACAATAGTGACTATTTTTTGACATCTTTGAAGAATTCAACATTCTTTATTACCTTTTCCTTCTTGAAAATCTCTCCTTCCCTAGCCTTGGTTATACCCTGAACTCATGGTTCTTTCCAACCTTCTTTATTGCTTTTTCTCATGATTCATTATTGAAGTTCCTTCTACTTTTCATTAAAGGCCAATGCTCTCCCCCCAGTCATCTTCACATCCATCTTCTATCAATAGTCCACACATTCTTCTTGTTTAATTTTATAGTCTCACAGATTTTTTGCTTTACTTTTCTAGTTATATTTTATTTATTCTATATAAAACATATTTTATTGTACTCTAAGTAGTATCTTTAAACTTTATTTTTCACTTTTTTATTACAGTTGTCCCAGTTTTTTCTCTGTTGTTCTCCCCTAATCCATCCCTTCCACCCCACCCCATGCTCCCAAAGTCAATTCCCACCCTGTTGTCCATGTTCATGGGTCATTTATATATATATTACTTGACTAGTCCCTTCTCCCTCCCTCCTCCGCTCTGGTCACTATAAGTTCATTCCTTGTTTCCATGCCTCTCATTATATTTTGCTCAATTGTTTGTTTTATTCATTATGTTTTTATTATAGGTAGGTTCATATGGCATCTTTTCTTTCCTGGCTTATGTATGAAGCATAATTCTCTTCAGCTCCATCCATGTGGTCACGAAAAATAAGAATTCCTTCCTTCTTTCTGCTGCATAGTATTCCACTGTGTGAATGTACCACAGCTTTTTTATCAACTCATCCACTGATGGGCACTTCGACTACTGCTTCCAGCACTTGGCTATTGTAACTAGTGCTGAATATTGAGATACATAGGTTCTTTTTAATTGGTGTTTCAGGGTCCTTAGGCATAGAAAGGGGAGCAGCTTAGACAAGAACCTAGCATACTATTTTCTAACATCCCCCGTACTGTGTTAGGCTGAATGATAGCCACCAAAACATGGCCACATAATAGTCTCCATTATGCATTAATATGTTACCTTGCAGAGCAAACATAATGTTTTTATGAGTGAATTAAGGATCTTGATACGGGGAGGTCATGCTGGATTACCTGAGAGGGCATAGTATAATCACAGCAGCCTCATGGAAGGCAGGAGGTTCAGAGAAAGGAAAGAAGTAAGGACGGAACCAGAGGTCAGAAAAAAGAGTGGGTGCTGTGTTGCAGCCTTTTAAGACAGAAAAAGGAGCCACACTCTAAGGAATCTAGGGAGATTCTAGAGGATAGAAAAAAGAAAAATGGATTCTACTCTAGATCTTTAAGAAGAAATTCAGGTCTGCCAACACCTTGTTTTTGGTGCAATAAAACTGGTTTCAAACTCCTTACCTCCAGAACTATAAAATAATAAGTTCATATTGTCTTAAGTCACTAAATTTGTGGTAGTTTGTTACAATAGTAACAAGAAATTAATATATATTTTTAGACAAAGAATTTCCAAGTCTATGAGTTCAATCTATAACTGAACTCTAAATCACCTATAAAACTACTCGTTGATTATCTCAGCTCAAACATTCCATTGATATATAGCCACACCAAGTCCAACCATCATCACCACCCACCAAATGAATTAGCAAGATGCCGTAGGAATCATCTTTGACACCTTCTTCTTTGCCAATACTCAGAGCCAAGATTTGACTCAAAAGAAGGCCTTCATCTACCCCAACGCAAACAACTGACAAATTTAGCTGCATCTTTGCATCATAGAATATATTATAATTTTAGCATGACATTTATTTAAACTTTATCTTGCCATTTATCTACCAAAATGTTAAAATGTCTTGGTAAGGCATTATAGAGTCTATAGCTATAAGATATGTAAATTATTGGTGAACTCTGTAATAGGAGGTGGGTTCAACGAGGGGAAACATAGAGATATACAGACTAAATGTGGGGAAAGAGAAAATAAAGAGTAGGACAAGTAATTTCCTAAGGGTTCAACTTATTGCCTGGTGCTAAATGAATTTCCATTCAAGAAATGACAGTCAAGTCATATAGCACTCTTCATCTCCTCCCTAGGGAATCATTGTCAGTTTTTAGTGATACATTATTTTTTGAGTGATAGCAGATTAACTGGGACTCATTCAAAGGAGAATAACCAAAAAGGATAACAAAATCATTGAATTTTAATATGAAGAATGGTAGAAGAAATATAAAAAAAAAAAAAAAATTAGCACACCTAAAGTATTAAAGTGCTGATATAGTATGAACTCAAAAGTTCTAACCAAAACCAAAACCTGAAGATGCATTTGTCTCAGTATAAAAAGAATTACCAATAATAATTTAAATAGCACATTAAATGGCATTTCAGAAAATGGGAGATCTGCTTTTATTATTAGCAATTAAAAATAAACTGGTGCCCTGGCTGGTAGCACAGTGGTTAAGGCACCGGCCTGTGAATCCAAAGGTCGCAGGTTCGATTCCCCAGCCAGGGCACATAACCAGGTTGCAAACCAGGTCTCCAGTCAGGTCCGTGGCTGGAGGCAGGTAAAACACAACCACACATTGATGTCTCTCTCCCTCTCTGCCTCTCTCCCTTCCCCTCTTTCTAAAAATGATGAAATAAAGTCTTGAAAAAAAAAAAAAGAATAAACTGGTGCCCTGGCTGGTGGTTCAGTGGATAGATGCTAGCCTGCAAACCCAAAGGCTGCTGGTTTGATTCCCAGCCAGGGCACATAACCAGGTTGCAAGACAGGTCTCCAGCCAGGTCCTTAGCTGGAGTCAGGGGAAAAGCAACCATACATTGATGCTTTTCTCCCTCTCTGCCTTTCTCCTTTCCCCCCTCCTTAAAAATAATAAAATAAAATTTTTATTAAAAAAAGAATAAACTGAGAAGAAAAGCTGAGTAACCAATTGGTGCTAAGGCTATAGAAAGGAAATACCATGTACTAGGAACAAATGGACTATGATAAAGATAAATAAAATAAAAGGACTCAAGACAAGTGCCCAATTTAGGGCCTACCTCACTGAGTAGTTACTTAAAAAGAGGGGTAAGTGACCTAGGCAAAAATAAACATAAAACATTAATCAGGTCATATTTATTATGGAACACTTAAGGTTCACTATCATCCAACATGAGTTCAAAGTACCAAGTTAAAAGTCCACAAAGAAATGACCATAAATTGGTAGATAGAAACTATTGAGGGAAATTAAATTTTAAAAACTGATAATATATTTATCAGATATGAAATAAAATATGCTTACCATGATTTAATAAAAAAGGAAGCAAATTATGAGGAAATATATGCTACTAAATAGATAGGAATATTTGAAAAAGCACATAATAGAATTTCTAGAAATAAAAACCAAAGTCTTTGAAATTTTGAAACATTAGTGAATTTTTATTGCATTAGCATGACTGAATATTAAAGAACATACTTGGACTAAGTCACAGAAAAATAAAGGAAAATAAAAATATTAAATACATAATAAGGTTTAAATGTGTAATTTTCAGAAAGAAAAATTAAAAGGAAGTTATATTTGACAATGGCTGAAATTTTTTTAGATTTTTATGAAAAATAAAAGTATGCAGAATTAGGAAGCACAGTATGTTTTCAAATAAAACAAATGCAAGGCCAACACTTAGACACATTGTAGTGAAACTACAGAACAACATTTAAAAAGATAAAATTTTCAAGGCCCTGGCTGGTAGCACAGTGGTTAAGGCGCTGGCCTGCAAACCCAAAGGTTGCATGTTCTATTCCCCAGCCAGGGCACATAACCAGGTTGCAAACCAGGTCTCCAGTCAGGTCTGTGGCTGGAGGCAGGTGAAACACAACCATACATTGATGTCTCTCTCCCTCTCTGCCTCTCTCCCTTCCCCTCTTTTAAAAATAATGAAATAAAATCTTTAAAAAAAAAAAAAAAAAAGATTAAAATTTTCAGAGTTGCAAGAAAGAGGATGTAACAAATTCATTTTCTATTGCTGTGTTAACAACCACAAACTTAGTGATTTACAACAGTGCACATTAGCTCACAGTTTCCATCCTTAGGGGCCTGGGCATAGCATTACTAAACCCTCTGGTCAGGTCTCAGGAGGATGTGATTAAGGTGTCAGCCAGGTGGTCTTCTCATCTGAATCTTGAGGTCTTCTTTCAAGGTTATTCATGTTTTGGGCAGGTTTCAGCTCCTTACAATTGTAAGACTGAGGCCCTCAGCACTTAGAGGCCTGCTCTCAATGTAAAACCTTCACAACATGGCTTTTTGTTTATTTAAAGCTAACAGGAGAACATCTCTATATTGAGGAAGGTCCCAGTATATTTTCTATGAGTTTTTGCCTCATTAAATCTTTCTCACATAGGATAATTTCCCCTTTGTTTACTTAATATTAACACATTTAACATGTTAATCATATTTGCAAGATCCCTTCAACTTTGCCATATAACATAATCTAATCATCACAGTGTCATCCATCATATTTACAGAACCTGCCCAATTCAAAGGAAAGGAATTACTTGCAGACCAGCGTTGGAAATTGGAGGCCATCTTACAATCCTGTCCACCATATGTGCATTTTTCTGGACTAGAGTTACAATTCTATTATAGTAGCTATCTCAACAGCAACCACAGGAACAATAGTTATAAAATGCTATTTCAAAATAATGAGAGAAAATAGCTGTCAATACAACTTTATCAGGAGAAAAACTAAGAGTTTTCCCTGAATAATTTTCATGAAAGTAACATGAAAATTGTATATTGACATAAAAACTAAACAATGAAGACAGAACAAAGATACCAGAAGTAAAGATGAACAGTACAATTATAAAATACACTAATGAATCTAAAACAGTGTTGACTAGGTACTAACCAAGTGGATTATTAGAATGAAATCTAAATTTCAGAGTTCTGTGCAAATAAATGATATTGATTAACTTTAGTATCCATAAAAAGTATATATGCCTCTTAAAACTGTAAACCTATTCACTAAAATAATAATTTCATCATAAGACTTGTAAAAATAAGTAGAAGCAAAAGCAGAATCTATTAATCCTAATGATATTATTAAATTAAGGAGTATACAAAATATCACAGAAAAGGCCATTTTAGTAGAACCTACAACAAAATTACCAATGCCAAGATAAGCAGAAACTCTGTAAAAACAAAAGTATAGATTCTTGGTCAGCTATAGATCTAAGATTTTTGGGAAAAAATCTGTCCTATTGGAATAGTCACCAATGCTTAAGAAAAACAAAATACTTGAACTTCTTTGTTGTAAATTTATTTTGCATTTATAATTGACATACATTATTATGAATTTGTTATGTAACATAGTGATTAGACATTTATATACTTCACAGTGATCACTATGATAAATTTAGTACCCATCTGGCACCACACATAGTTATTACAATATGATTTACCATATTTCCTATGCTCTACTTTACATTCCTGTGACAATTTTTATAATTTTAGTTTATACTTCTTAATCACCTTCAACTTTTTTTTAAACATTTTATTTTTAGTGAGAGGAGAAGGAAGAGAGAAAGAAAGGGAAAGAATCATTAATGTATGGTTGCCTCTTGAGCACCCCCAACTAGGGGCATCGCCTGCACCCAGGCATGTGCCTTGACTGGGAATCAAACCTGTGACCCTTAGGTTCTCAGCCCAGTGCTCAATCCATTGAACCATACCAGCCAGGTCTCACCTTCAGCTTTTTTTTTTTTTTTCCAATTTCCCCATGCCCTCCCATTTGGCAACCAGCACATTGTTCTCCATGAGTTTTTTTTTTTTTCTGCTTTGTTCATTTATACACACATACACCCCCCCCAACCCACATGCATATATTTAGATTCCACATATGTGAGATCATATGGTATTGTCTTTGACTTATTTCACTTAGCATGATAAACTCTGTGTCTACCCATGTTGTCACAATGGCAAGATTGAATGTTTTATGTTTGAGTAATATTCCATTGTATGTATTTACCACACTTCTTTGTCCAATTGTCTACTGATGGCACTTAGCACTTAGGTTGCTTCTATATCTTGTCTATTGTAAGTTATGCTGCAATGAACATAGGAGTTGATATATCTTTTCAAATTATATTTTAGGTTTTTAAGATGATACCCAGAAGTAGAATTGCTGGATCACAAGGTAGTTTTATTTTTAATTATTTGAGGAACCTCAACACTGTTTTCCATAGTGACTACAGCAATTTACAATCCCACCAACAATGCACAAAGCTGCTTTTTCTCTACATCCTCATCAACATTTGTTTGCTGGTTTATTGAAGACATCTTATTGTAGTTTTAATTTGCACTTCTCTGATGATTGAGTGACATTAAGCATCATCTTTTCATATATCTGTGGGCCATCAATAGGTCCTTTTTTGAAAAATGTCTGTTCAGGTTCTCTGCCAAACTTTTAATTTGAGTTTTTTGAGGTAAGTTGTATGAATTCTTTATATATTTTGGGTATCAATCCTTTATCAAATATATCATTTGAAAATAGCTTCCCTCACTTAGTAGGTTGCTTCTTTGTTTTCTTTATCATTTCCTTTGGGGTACAAAATATTTTTAGTTTGATATAGTCTAATTTGTGTTTGCTTTTGTTTTTACTCTAGGAAACATCTGGAAATACATTAGTAACTAATATCAAGGAATTTATTGCTTACGTTTTCTTTTAGGAGTTTTATGATTTCAGGTCTCATGTTTAGATCTTTAATACAGTTTAAGTTTGTTTTTGTATATGTATAAGTGGTCTAGTTTCATTTTTGTGCACATATCTGTCCAGTTTTCCCAAAACCATGTATTAGAGACTGTCTTAATTCTATTGTATATTTTTGCCTCCTTTGTTGTAGATCAGTTGACCATCTAATCATGCATATATTTCTCTTCATTCTATTCTCATTTTTTGTATTTTGAAGTAAATTTATTCTTATATGTAAATAGTCATTATTTAATTGTTCAATAAAGTCTCCATTTGCTGCAATAATAGATGATTCAACTTCTGAATCTTGAACATACTTTAATGAACTATTCTTTATCCATGGACAGTATCATGTTTTCAATCTTAGCTTTAACAGTCTCTTTGTTGGAATGAGATTGTTTATTAACTTCTCTCTCACTAATGCTTCATATGTAATAGTGTAAAGGATTTGCATCTGGTAAACTAGGTGGCC
Source organism: Noctilio leporinus (assembly GCA_004026585.1). Lineage (NCBI taxonomy): Eukaryota > Metazoa > Chordata > Mammalia > Chiroptera > Noctilionidae > Noctilio > Noctilio leporinus. The sequence goes on along the minus strand of PVIW01004593.1, from coordinate 14,356 downwards.
AGATTTCCTTTGACCAGAATTCAGGAACATTGACACTGAAAAATTCTTGGTGCACAATCTTGTTGAAAGATAAAATGACATCCATTTGCGACTTGCTTCATGCATGGTACAACTACTTCTCTCCAAACATCAAGGTAAACATCAGCAGTCACCTTCAAGCCATGTGGAAAAAAATGTGGGGTCATGATATCTCCTTCATTGCTGACAAAACCTAACACCTTCATTGTAGCAGGAAATTTCATTTTCATGACAATTGGGATGTCATTAAGATTCTCACAGAGCTACCTGTTGTTTCCTCTGTTGACTATTTGGTCCTGCTGAAAATTCTTTTCATTGGAGAAGAAAATCAGAGAGTTTTTCTCTGGGATTTTTCAATGTTGTTGCAGTTTCCTTGTTTTTTCGAAGAGCCTTTCATTCGTCTGCTGTGTCATAAACTGGCCTCTTCTAAGAACATACAATCTGTGCCTGATATCTTCAGCAATCGTCTTGCAAACTGTTGCATTAGACATCTGCACTTCTCTTGCTATGGAGCGCATTGACATTCCTGGATCTTCATTGATGATCTCCTGGACTCTGTGTACAATATCTGGACTTGTGCGATCCTTGTGTACTTTATGCATTTTCCTTGTTGATGTGGTGACATCAGGATCAGCATCATACACCTTCTTCACAATGCAAACAGTACATAAATGATGTTATTGATGTCTGCAATTTCCTTAGCAGTTCTCCCTGCATGCAGTCCAGAAATTCAGGTTGCTCTAACATCATATTCCTTTGACATGATGATTGCTCTCAGAATTTAATACTTTATATAGGTTTGTACTGAAGAGCAGAGACATAAACTTGTACTGCCCCTTCCATGTCACCTGTTACAACCAATATGGCTGCAAGGTTGATATAACAATTGATGAAATATGGCTTGAGGTGCAGTGCGTGCAGGTAATGCTCAATTGCTTCCTGCAACTGTCCTTTTTCCTTGTACACATTCCCCAAATTCAAATAGGCTTCTGCCAGAAGGGGGTTCTGTTTAATTGCCATAGTGCTAAAGTAAGCAGATCTGTCCAGCCTTCGACACTGAAAGTGTATAGAAAAAATTAGTAAAAACATACCTGTATTATCTGGCTCTTGTCTTCAGAGCTGCATGCAGTGTCTCTCAGTTGCCTCAAACTCTCCTGCCTGATACTCTCGATGTGACAACTCAGCTAACCCTTGAAAGGAAAGCATACCTTTCGTTGGTTCTGTGCTATCAGCCAGGTTGCCCACAGAAGATGCCACCTGGAGTTTCTTAAGGGAGAGTGAGAATGGGGGGTGACTAAGTCCCACTGTGCCGTCTCTACTTGCAAGAACATTTCACGTGGTAACAATGAGAGGGCAGCGGCCATACCAGTGCACTGGCAGGCTTGAGCAGTGGCAGCACCTACAAGTTTCAAACCTTAGGAACTCTGGCTGCCCATCTACCTCTCACAATCTTGAAAATCTCTATTCTCTTTTATTGATCAATGGGGTGTTTTTGTGCAAGCACTGTGCTGTTTTGATTACTGTGGATTTGTAGTATAGTTTGGAACCAGGGTGCATGATACCTCCCACTTTATTCTTCTAAGTATTGTTTTGGTTATACAGGATTTTTTACAATTTCATATTAATTGTAGGATTATTTGTTCTAGTTCTATGAAAAGTGCCTTTGATATTCTGATAGGGATTTCACTTACTTTATATATTGTTTTAGGTAATATATATTTTATTTTGTTGTGTTTCTTCCAGTCTATGAGCACAGTATATCCTTCTATTTATTTGTTTCTTGTTCAATTTCTTTCATCAATATCTTAGTTTTAAGTGTCCAGGTTTTTTGCCTTCTTGCTTAAATTTGTTCCTACTTATTTTGTTTTTGGTGAAATTATGAATTAGATTAATTTCTTAATTTTGCTTTCTGATAGTTTATGTAAAAGCAACAAATTTCTGAATACCAGTTTTGTATCCTTCAGCTTTACTAAATTAGTTCTAATATCATTTTGGTGGTATCTTTAGGGTCTTCTCTATCTAGTAGCAAGTCATCTACAAATAGCTCTATTGTGGATACATTTTTTTTATCTGATTGCTATGGCTATGACTTCCAATACTACATTAAATAAAAGTTGTGAGAGTGGGCATCTTTGCCTTGTTCCTGATCTTGGAGAAATAGTTTCAGCTTTTTATCATGATGATATAATAGTTGTATCTGTCATATTTTGCCTTTGTTATATTGAGGCATGTTTCCTCTATCCCAACTCTATCAATGCTTTTTATTTTATATGGGTGTTGAATTTTGTCAAATGCTCTTTCTGTATCTATTGATATGATCATATGATTTTTCTTCTTCATTTTGTCTATGTGGTGCACCAAATTGAATGATTTGCAGACATTGTACCAACATTGCATCCCAGAACTAAATTTACTTGATCATGCTGTATGATTTTTTTTTAACATATAGCTGAATTTGGTTAAAGCAATAACTTCTTAAAAGAAAAGTAAGTTTGGAATCCTCTCAACTCATAAGACCTTGATAATATATGGACAAGGGGATTTTCTTCCAATAGAACCATCCAAAGGACCATAGGTCAAGTAAGTTTTGGAATTTTGTTTCTCTATTATAGTAATTCTCAGAACTTTTAGTGAGGTAATGGACATTATAATTCCTAAGATGCAGAATACACATTGCTTCCCAAAATACTTATATCTGTATTCTATTTCTTTGTGTATGTGTGTTTATTTCTGTGAAGTATGTCATGGGCTGTTATACCATTAAACACTTATCTAGATAATTCAAAGACAAGTCAGAGTTATTGAAAATGCATTGATACCACTATGAGATAAAACTGGAGAAGTAAATTTTGTTGAAAGCCCAGGAAAACATAATCCTCCTGAGGAAGCTCCCTATGAACAAAAACCATAATTTGCACCATACAGTTTCTACTCACCAGTAACAGTGCTGTAAGGAGCAAAAAACAAAACAAAACATTAAAAAAAAAGAAAAAAGAAAAAGAAAACACCTCAGTTTTCCTCCTGTGCATGGAAAAGGCAGTTCTTCCTACTGTGTTTCTCATCCCAATGAGTCACCTTTGTTACACACATAGAAAAGTTCACTCCTGATATTTCTGGTCACCAGACACATGGAGGTTTTTCACCACAATTCCTATGACACTAGCCTGGTGTCCTACAACTTCACTCAATTATGGTACTGTTTACCAGGAATGAGCAGCATATCCCACAGACAAGGGCTCAGTCTCACCAGACTCTTTCCCCCAACCGCTGTATACACATACTACGGAGGCCAGTTGCAAGCTCAGGCCACCACCTTTATTTCTGACCAAACAACTGTAGATTGAAGTTTCTGATGACCTCCTGCTTAAGTTCAATTAATGAGCTAGAGAAGCTCACAGAAATCAGAAAAACACTTTCAATGTTTACCAGTTTATTGAAGAATATAATTAAGAATGCAGGTGAAATGTTAAATGAAGAGAGATGCAGAACAAGGTCTGGGAAATCCTGAGTACAGGAGCTTCTGTCCCCATGGAGTTGGGACATGGCATTGTCCCAGTGTGGATTTGTTTGCCAGCTCCAATGAACCCCCTACTACTTGAATTTTATGGAGACTTTCTTACATAGACATGATTAATTATGCCCATTTCCAGCCCTTTTCCCCTCTCCAGAGGATGAAGAGTAGGGCTGAAAATTACAAACTTCTAATCATGGCTTGGCATTTCTGGTACCAACCCCCATCCAGGAACCAACTGAAATTCACTTATGCAGTCAATCAGTGGAACAAAAGATGTTTCTAGTGTTCTTATCACTTAAGAATTTATCAGGGTTTAGGAACCCTGTGTTAAGAGATGTGGTCAAAGACAAATATTAGAACAGGAGATGCTCCTAGTAATCTTATTACTTAAGAATTGAAAGGGTTTTAGGAGCTTTATGCCAGGAACTGGTAGCAGAGATCAGTATACATATTTTCTATTATGTCACAGTCTTTGGTCATAACATCTTACAGCAAAATGATATAGAAATCAAAAGATACTGGCAAATTAGTAGAATACCATGCAGTCATTAATAATCATTCCAGCCCATCATTACATCATAGGAAAATGTCTCCTAGGGCAAGATAACTCAGGTTTTCAGGCTTCCATTCAATTTTCTCATGTTCCAAAAGCAATAATGGTTTTGGCAAACATGGCTTTACCCTTTCAGGCATCTGATACAACTGAACTAAGAGATAATATCTTTTATTATGAGTTTCTTTTGAGGTGTTAATGTAACATTGGATATCCCTTATTATATAACTCATTTGTGTATTACTTAATTCACAATCACTATTCCTTTTTCTCTTAATTTATACCCAACCTGTTCCACATTTAAAAAGGACTTTAGGTTCAGCCACTGGGATGGTCTAGATTTCAGGCAGCAATACTAGTCTAGTAAGAGCTTCCTCTTCAGTTCATTCTCTTCACATAGGTAAGGTTTACCCAGGTAGAATTAGTGAGCTGTCTTTCCCACCAGACAGTGTAGCTTTATTTGTTAGTAGTCCCAATTTTGTCAGAGGGGGTGAAGGCACATTCTGCTCCATCAGGCCATTAGAAATTCTGTCTGACACAAAGCTTAAAACCATTATTAGTTCCTTGCTTGGGTATCATCCCTGCTTCCAACTGCTATAGATGCAGCCCTGTGACCACTGCATGAGACAGAGAAAGAAAAAGAAAAAAAAGCTAAGGTGATGTGAGGAAAAAAGAAAAAAAAATATAGTCCTTAGGCTAGCATCCTCTTCCTTTGGCAAGTAGTCATATCAGCATCTTTCCCCACTGCTTCTTCCCCAGATCCATCATTAGCACAGGTAAGTCTTTACAATGGAGACAATCCTTTAGTTCCATTTGTATGGTGTGAACACTTCCTTATGAAGGTGTGAAAGCCAGACTTTTTATGCCCTTTTCTGACCCACATTTTAGGAAACCAGTGTCTTAATTTTTAGTGCCAATTCTCTTGTCAAGCTACTTACTCTGAAGAGGGTTCCTCTCTCTGGCCCAATGTTGGACATTATGGGTTGTGAAATGTGTTCCTTGGCCTAAAAACACGATATCCAGCAATTCAAATTGGTTCACTCTCCTCTGTTTGGTTCTTCTTGGTAAGAAAAGCCTGGCCCAGAGTCAATGCCTGTTCCTGCCAGGATACATTTGTAGCTCCCCAGGGCTACCAGCATCAGTACTACTTGCCAGCTAAGATCAGAGTCTTCCCACCAGGGAATCTGGCATGTAGCTTTGTCAGTCTTTGTCTATTTTGCTGGCAAACAGAACAGCTTTCTTGGCATTTTGTACCTCAGGATGTAAGTGGATTATGTCTAGATTTAACACATTTTTGCTTTATTGAAATAGCCCCTTATCCAGCCATTTTGTGAACCCAAATGACCATCTCAAACATGGGACATCTCAGACACAGGAATATCTGCTTGTCAATTCCAATCACCTTCTACACCTAGAAAAGAACTCTTTTGATAAATATCAACATGTCTTACTTTAATATACCTTTCAAGTTCACACAGGGTGGTGCCCCACATGGGCATTCCTTTAATAGTGCAAGTTTCTATTTCCTTTTTATTTGACTATGTGGCCCCTTCCCACTGCCTATGAGCCAGAAAAAGCCATAGCATAGGGGCATTTTCAACTGTTCAGCTCTTCCTTCATAGCTAGGAAAACAGCTTGCAATTTCTCACACTAGGCTGATCTGCTTTTACCTTGTTAATCAGAGTCTTTGCATCCATCCACTGGTCTGCATGCAGCAAGTTTACAAAAAGGATGTTCATTTACCGTGGAACTACTGTTCAAAACCAAGCAGCTCTTTGTTGTTCAAAGGAGCTGTGTTGTAGGGCACCATTCAAGTAACAACAGAATCCAGCAGCTCCTCGCACAGGTACAGAGGCCATCCTAGGAGAAAAGAGGCTGCATTCTCATGTGCATCTGCTTCTTTCATTCCCCAGGCAGTACGATCCTGTGCAAACCATTTCTACTTTATTGTGGAACTCTTCTGGACATCGCCATCCCCATTAGAGCCTTTCTAGGACATGATCCTAGACATTATGTGTATTTCAAATTTTAAGACCATTTTATGTCCTTTAGTCAGCGGGGTATCTTCAATTAAGGTCAGATAGCAAGGTAGTGAATGACCCTCATAAGGACATTCTTTAGTCTGCAGTATCCATATTTGTCACTGGGAGGCGCTCGCAGATCTTTGTTATAAGGCCCAGTCTTCAGTCCACGAAAGGCTGTCTCACAGAGAATTGGCCCCTACCCGCATTCAAATTTCAGAGCTGCACTGTGGACTCTCACACTCTCACTGATTCCCATTAAGCAATTCCAGTTGATATTGCCTAAAGAGAGGATTTACATGCGTTCTGTTTTACAGTAGTAAGTGGTGGGGGTGTTGCCCGATCAGATACAATTTCCATCCCTGTAATACAATCAAAGAGGTACAACCAGTTCACATAAAGTCTGTTTAAACATATCAAATCTCTTATAAACTTATATTGTAATTCTATTAACTGTTATTTATTTATTCTTAGGTTGTATTTATTTATTTTTAGAGGGGAGAGAGTATTTATTTACTTTTAGTCAGAGGGGAGAGAGAGAGAGAAACATCAATGTGTGGTTGCCTCTCATGTGCTCCCAGCTGGGGACCTGACCTAGGACCCAGACATGTGCCCTGACTGGGAATCAAACTGGCAATCCTTTGGTTCTCAGGTTGATACTCAATCCACTGAGTCACACACCAGCCAGGACTTGCTATGTTTCTAACTGTAGCCCCTTTTAGGACTTCATTTTTAGGTTTTGGTTTTATAATACTGAGAAGGAGAAAAATGTTCCCAGTATGATATAATATCTATTCAAATGCATTAAAAAAATGACATAACTTTTTTACATAAAGTCTTGTAGACATTTCAAATTTTATAATCCTACCAACCCTTACATTTTGAAATTCACCTAATTGTAGTTCATGTCAGGTCTTTACCAGTTGGTGTGGTGCTAGCTTGTGAGGCTCCTGTGTCAAGGAGTGCTAGAAACTTCTTTTTCTAAGAGTGCCCATTTTATCCACTCTTATGCAAAAGACTTTGGTTCCCTAGTGAGAGTTGAGCTAAGGGACCCTGATCCTTTTGTCAGTATTTAACCTGATCAGTCATGTGACCATGGCCACAAGCATGAAAAATTATTAGGTTTCTCATTTTAACCTCTGCTCTCAGGCTTTAGGGTATTTTTTCAAACTTGGAGAAAAAGACTTAACTTGATTGGGCATTATAATGTTGGGGTCCAGCAGGAAGTTCCTTTGGCCCACTCAACCTTTTGTAGTGTTGTAATAAAAGCTTTTTAAAAACCCCATCAATTTCTGTTTTATTCATCCCATTTCTTAATAACCACCTAAGATTTCCAACCTACTAAGTCCTGTGGCTTTCCTTTTCTGTTCCTCTTTATTTTTCCCCTATTAATATTTGCCTTAGTCACTTTATTCCTTAATAAGGGTCTAAAAATATCCACCCTGCCAAACCCAGTCTCTGGATTCTTTCACCTGCCTTTCCCCATTCTCTTGTTAATTATTCTGATATTTTCTTTTTAGCATCTGTAAGAATCATGAGGAAAAGCTGAGACAGAAGTTTTGGTAAAGCTTTCTGAATTATTCTTCATCTCTGCAACAGTAAGGTTATATGAGGCACCTATGAGAAAGGGGCCTCCTGAGCCACTGCATTTCCCATGACCTTAGTAACAGGAATATTTGGTGGGTGAACATCCTGCTCATAATAAAGCAAGCTTCACGTGGCTTTGGGACAAAGCATATTAGCTACTTCATCTGGGTGATCCACTTGGCATTCATAGGGGACATGAACAGTGGCCCCTTCTCAGGGCAAACAAGCCTTAAAGTGGCTTTTATCCAATCCACCAAGCTGGCTGTTCTTTTCCAGGACAGCCTCCTGTGTGTCTAGATCACATAGACCCATCATAGATCCATCTGTGATAATTTCATAGCGGCTTGGGTCCTGAATAAACCCAAACATGTTCCTTCATTCTGCAGCATTCAAAACCACAGAAGCAGCTTAAAAATGAATGGTTCTCTCAATCTGTCCCAATAAAAGTTATTTAGGAAGCAAGTGATACTAATCTACAAAATGAAACAACTGCTTCACATTATAATCTTGGTTTCAGTAGCTCTTGGTTTTATCCTCCTCCCACATTGACTACCTTCTTGGTAACCAGAGGTCTTTGAGGTACTTTCTCTTGCCCCACACAGTTTTTATCTTGGAGGCAGCTTCGAGTTAACAGCTGAAACTCAAGACAACGCTGAAATCTGAGATTGATCTAGCATCAAAATCCAATATAGCATTCCCTTTTAGTTTGTTACATGTAATAATAGCAAAATGATAGAACAGTTTCCCTTTTTTATTAACTTGAATTTTCTTATTCATCCAGTGAACCACTTCCTTAAGAGTTGGAAACATTTCTAAATTCCAATAATAAAATTTTACCATTAGTAACTGATGGCAGCACAGTAGCTACTCAATACAAATGGTGATAAAGTGACCACACAGGAATCAAAGGTTCCTTCTCTGCCATTTTTTTATCCTTTCTTTTCCCAAACCACATTTTTCTGTGAATCAGGCTCAGTCTAGCAAATCCCACTTCTGACACCAACTGTAAAGGAAAACTTGATCTTTGTTCTACATAGGTCAACCCATCATTATTATCTACTACATTCCTCTTTCCTGTGAGTCTCCTTGGCTACTCATACTGAACATTTTACTTCTGACATTACTGGTTGCCAGATGTATGGAGGGTCTTTCCCAGCAATTCTCTATTACACTAGTTGGGTGTCCTAACCTAATTTAATTTAATTAGAATGCTATGTATCAATTGCCTGAAAAGTTCATTTGTTCTTTTCTTGTTTGTTTCTGTAAAATGGTTCTCTAGTATCACTTAGTTATCTTTAATTTCATTCATAACAACTTTGTTAGATTGCATTGTGACAGCTGTCTTATCAGTACACATTAAAAAACATTAAAATTGGTGAATTTTTGTGTAGCCATTTTAATATTCTAGAAGAAAATAAGCAATATTTTTGTCATATGATGCTTTATTTCAAGAAAGGTAAAAATGCAACAAATACACAAGTATTTGTGTAGTGTATGGAGAAGGTTCTATGATTGATTGAACACATCAAAAGTGGTTTCTGAAATTTCATGATGGAGGTTTCTCACTGGACTATCCTCCATGGTTGTATAAGCCATTTGAAGTTAATAGCAATTAAATCAAAGCATTATTTGGGAAAAATCAATGTTATACCACATGGGAGATAGCTGACATACTCAAAATATCCTAATCAGTGTTATTGGTGAAAGTTAAAAATGTGTGTTTTTTAATGGACATAAACTAAACAAACATTTTGGCTAATACAGGGAAATAGGGCCAACCCAATAAATGGAAATAGCATCAAATCTCACAGGTTAAGGGCTCAATCTCACAAGACTCCTCAACCCCATACATGCACGCACACACACACACACACACACACACACAGTTCAGAGGCCAGCTGTAAGCTCAGATATCACCTTTGCTTCCAACCAAGCCCCATTTTTAAGTTTGATTAATTTTCTACAGTAGTTCACAGAACTCAGGGAACACTGTTTACCAGTTTATTAAATAATAAAGAATATAGATAAACAGTCAAATGAAGAGAGGTGGAGAGCAATGTTTGGGAGGTTCAAGTGCTAAAGTTTCTGTTCCCATGGAGTTGTGGTGCTTCACTCTCCTGATATGGGTGTGTTTGCCAGCCTAGAAGCTCCCTAAACACCTTACTATCAAGATGTTATGGAGGCTTTCTCACATAGGCATGATCAGTTATTAATTTCATTTCTACCCCTTCTCCCCTTCCTAGAGGGTGAAGGGTGGAGCTGAGAGTTTCAGACTTTTAATCATGGTAGGTCTTTCTGGTTACCAGCCCCCAACCAAGGGATGTTCAGAAACACATTCAGAGTCACCTTAATAGAACAAAAGATGTTTCTAGTGCTCTTTTATCACTTGAGAATTTACAAGGGTTTTGGAATCCATTTGTCAGAAGTGAGATCAAAGCTAAAGATTAGAACAGCAATGTTCTTAGGACAGTTAGGAAATGGAAATGGTTTTAGGAGCTCTATGCTATGAACTTGGGCAGATATATCTATCATCATCTATCTAATTATAGATATATTTCACATGGGCCTTGTATAAATATAATAACTATACAACTAATATATATTCATATTTGGTTCAAATCAATAAATATTTAAATGAGCAAACATGAGTTACTCTATAGTATTTATTTCTTCTTTTTCATATTGGAATAATTGTATTTTAATTGACTTCTTCCTCAGTAAACATTTATGTCCCATGTGGCTCTCCCCAATGGTGAGCATTTTGGTAAACTGATCACTGCTAATGATTTGTTAAACAACATGAGCTTTTTCTCATGAATGAAAAATTTTTATTTTCACGTGGGCCTTTAGAGGACAAAGTTTTAACTAGCTACCAAGGTTGGTTTAGATCTCAGCTCCTTAAGTGGATCGATAACATCATTTCTACCATATATTTTATTCATAAAATATTTATTATTTCTATTTATCTTACCAGGTTAATTAACTTAGAAGCAAGTTAGACCTTTGTTCCTCCACCTATAAAAGAAGGTTAGTAACAATTCCCTGATAGTTGATCTCCTCATTAAATAAGATGTACAAAATTTCCCAATGCAGTGCCTACCATAGAAGTTATTTGTTTCTTTCTGTGCATTAGCTTGAGCTGCAGTTAATGGGTAGTGTTTGGTCAGCCTGTGATCTGTTTGACAGGGAGTATTAAAAAGGAAAGGCATGCTCTTGGAAAGTGACAAACTTGAGTTCAAATGTTAAAGTTCTAATGTTCTTGTAGTGGCCATCAACAGATCACTATCCTCCAGATCTTTACCTGTAAAATATGGATACTATAACTCACTATTAAAGATTTTCCTAGAGATTAAATTCATATATAAGCTTTACATATTTAATATACTTTATACATTGTACAAGGTCTGTCCTAAAAGTATTGGCCATGCAAACTTTGATTATATTAACATTGGTTCGATACATTCAGGACAGACCTCATATGTATGGATGTATATATACATATGAGGTGTGTGTGTGTGTTTATATGCACACAGATACCTGTATATATATCCACATAAAGTATTTCATATGAAAAACTTATTTATTATTGCTATTACTGAGTATACTCTCTGAAATTACTTTATATGGGGGTCTGTCTATGTCTCTTATGCCTAGGGTTTATTTTGATGATGCTAATGGCTAGAATGTCAACCGTGTGAACCACTTTCTAAAAAGGCACAAGTGTGACAAATATCCTTTCCTATCTAGTCAACCCAAAGTTACATCTCCTTTACGAAAAGGCCATGACTCCTGCCTCTCCTCTTGCAGTTCAAAAACTAATATAGTGCAGAGCACACAAGTGTAGGGGAAAGAAAGTAGCCACAAAGTGGTGTTAGCCTGCCCCTCTTATAATGTATGACCATGGACAGGTTACCCTTTTCCTTCAGCAAAGCAAGCTGATGGGCTGTGGCCACTCTTTCCTCCTACTTGTCCTGAGGATTTCCTCCAGTAATGGTTGTCTCCTTTCCTGGTGCTACATTTTGAAGAATAGGAAAGAGCCTAGCTCTCATTGCAGATGGATGAACAGCTGTATTCATGTTGTAGTGGAGAGGGCTCCTAAAGGCCTACCCTTAACACATGCCACCCTCATGCCTGCCATGACGTGAAGCCGGGCATCAACAGGCATTGCATATTTAAGACACTCAGAGAAGGTGAATAATCATGTTAGAAATCATCAAAATTTGTATAATTTATAGAATTCTTAGATGTCTTCTTCCTTAAATATATCTCCTTTACCAGAACTGAATGCATCTGCCTACAATTTCATCTTTAGAGTGTCAGTCCTTTGGTTTAAAATAGGTAGCATACAAGTTCCCAGTTTCAGGGGGGATGGTATGTTACAATTAGAATTTTCTAGTGTTCTACACGTTAGTTATTAAAACTTCTTTGAGGTTACAGATTTAGTGGGAAGAAAAAGGGTGGCAAGATGATCATGGCCATAAGACCTTGGATGTTAGTCAGAGGAGACAGAATGCTAAAAGGAAAAATGCCAGGGATCTCTAAGTTCTATTCATAAAAACTGGTCTTGGAGGGAACAGAAAGTAATGTGGAGGTACCCCTGTGGTTTGTAACTGCTAGGAAACTGGAAAGGAGGGGAACCATGAAAAGATGCCACAAGCAGATAAACATACTGGAACACTCTGGCCACTGCAGGATGATGGTACTGGGTTGGCCAAAAAGTCCATTACATTTTTTTCCCATATTATGACTCTAGTAGTGCTTAGTTGTCTTTAACCTCATTCAGCTGTCATACCAGTGTGCATTTAAAAAAATTTTATCAAAATTAGTGAACTTTTGTTTAGCCATTTTAATATTGAAGAGGGAAGTAGAGATATAACATTTTTGGTGTATTATGCTTTCTTATTTCAAGAAAGGTAAAAACACAACTGAAAGGCAAAAAAAAAAAAAAAAAAAAAAAAATGTGCAGGATATAGAAGGTCCTGTGATTAATTGAACATGTCAGAAGTGGTTTGCAAAGTTTATTGGTACTATTAATATTTTGGCCAAATACTTTTTGCTGTGGGTCTGTCTTATGCATTGGAAAGTGTTTAGCAGTGCCCCTGGCCTCCACCCATTAGAAACCAATAGCAAGAGAGAGCCAACATACTCAGAATATTCAACTCAATCAAGTTATTGGTGAAAATGAAAAATGTCTTTTTTATTTTACTGGAAAAACATAATGGACTTCTGGCCAGTACCCTCCCTCCGAGCTGTGACCTTTTTGGGACCCTATAATTTACACCAATTTTAACAACTGTACTATGTTAATATACCATCCTCAAACTTCAGTCCTCAAGACAAAATTCAGGAAGAGGGCAGTCATGAAAATTCATAAAAGGTGTCCACAAACAACTCTCTCTGATTAAAAGTCAGATAGCAACAATATTGGGTTCGTCAAAAGTTTTGTTTGTTTTTTTAAGTAAAAATAAGACACATTTTTCATTTTCACAAATAACTTTATCGACCAACATATTCATTTTGGTCCACTACCTTCTGCCATCTTTCAGGCAATTTCATATTTCATCTTCCCTAAACTTTTCATCTTTTTTGAGCAAATAACTATTCCAGGTGCCTTTTGCAATCTTCTAGGAAATTGAAATATTTTCCATTAAGAGAATGGTAAAGACCAAAAGAAATGGAAATCCAAAGGTGCAATATCTAGTGAATATGGTGGATGAATTAGAACTTCCTAGCCAAAGACATATGCAGTCTTGCATTAATCTGATGGAAGACAGTGCATTTTCTGTTCACTAATTCTGGATGCTTTTTCCCAAAAGCTGTTTTCAGTAGGTTTAATTGGGAGCAGTACTTGTTGGAATTAAATCATTTGTTTTGCCAGAAGAAGCTCATAATAAAGGACTCCCTCCTAATCCCACCATATGCACATCACTTTCTTTGGATGAAGACCAGAATTTGGTGTGGTTGTTGGTGGTTCATTTTGCTTGGCCCAAAATCTTTTCCATTCCATATTATTGTAAAGTATTCACTTTTCATTGCCCATCACAATTTGTTTTAAAAACAGAATGTTTTCATTACATTTCAATAGAGAATCACATGTGGAAGGAAATATAATCAAAAAGGTTTTATTTGCTTAACTTTTTGGAACCTAAACATCAAAGTGATTAACATAATCAAATTGGTGCAAATAATTTTTAACCCTTGATTTGGATGTTGTGAGTTATCAGCTATCTCTTGCATGGTATAATGTTGATTGTTTTCAATTAATGTTTTGATATGATAGCTATCAACTTCCACTGGTCTACCTGACTGTGGAACATCATCCAGTAAGAAATCTTAAGCATGCAACTTTGCAAACCACTGTTGACATGTTCAAGCAGTCACAAAAATTTCTCCATACACTCTACATTTTCCATTTCAGTTGCATTTTTACCTTTGTTAAAATAATAAAGCATAATATGTAAATTTTTGCTTATTTTTATGTATTTTCAATATTAAAATAGCTATATGAAAAATCAATTTAGATAAGTTTTTTTCCCATATTTCTATTAACATTTGATCCTCTTCTAATCCCCTCCTCCCCACAATCCCCACACTGTTGTCCACATGCATGAGTCCTTTTCCCTTTTTGCTTAGTCTCTCCACCCCTCCCCTCCCCTCCCCTCC